>LKNJ01001438.1:0-79608 GCA_002120245.1 Maccullochella peelii
TCTTGGTTTTTGGTTTACAAATCTGGTTTTTGGTTTGCAAATCTTGGTTTTTGGTTTGGAAATCTTGGTTTTTGGTTTACAAATCTTTATGAGACTATATTCACTCCATACTAGAAGGCCTTTTTCACATTCATCTTGTGAATGGGGAAAATTTCTCTGTGCTCACCTTAAATGTGAGTTTAAGATGTACAAGCAGGATTTTGTGACATCACAACTAGTTTGGAAGACAATCGGGGTCCAGTATATGCAACGTGCACAAGTGTAATGTGGAAACTTGATGCCTCCAGTGCCCATACAATGACAGAGGACTTTTCAATGGTAGTGGTAGACATGTCCAGCAGTATAACATTTGAAACTAAAATGATTTGCTTATTCATAGACGGAAAGGGAAAGAGATGTCATTTTAAGGCATTTTAACTAGATAATTAAACTCTTTTGTGGAACATCCACATCAGATACAAAGTATTATTCCAAGCAAACTATTTTTTTATGTCTTAAAAGCAATGTTTTAGCTTCTCCTCAACAAGTGAGTGAATCAGCTTCTGAATGATTCGCTGCTCTGCAGTGGAGAGCACGGGTGGCAGCGGTAATGCTAGGTGAGCAGGAACGACAGAGAACAGACAGAGTTTGAAAATGATAACTGGGTTTAGTGAATCAATCTGTATTACCACACAGCAGAGTGACATGGACACTGTGTGTGAACAAGTAAACAGTGGCTTTTCCACTAACCACACGATAGACGAGAATGACACCTGTAACCATTGTGACTGAACAAAAATGGCGAATGCTTAGAAGACATAAAAATGAAAAATATATGACAAATTTTAGACTAAAATTTCACTGACAAGAACTAGACAAAAGCTAAGACTAAATCAAAATCAGGTGCCAAATGAACGCTGCTTAAAACATGTCTAGAGGATCTAGGGATCTTTAATGAAAGTGCAATGCCAAGTTGTTGGAGTACCCCTTATAAGAGTTCCCTTAATTGGAACTAAGGAAACTAAAATAGCCCCTCCAAATAAAACTATATGAAAAGAGGTGGCTATACACTTTTGTGGTGTCATATTGTGTATATATCCTTTGGAGTCATACCAAAAAAGCTCTCTCTTGTCCTGTCTTCTGTCTCTCTTTTATGGATTTATTCATACACTATACTGGCATGTGTTTTAATCAGAAACACTACTGCCAAAACAGTGAGCGAAACCTAATATTTCAAAAACCAACATACACCGGCTAATTCTGTACTGCTATATTTCAAACTGTATTAACATGATAAAGTCTCTCCCCCTCCCTCCCTCTCTCTCAAACCCCATATGGATCAGGTTAAACACACCCTGGTTTGGCCCACTTTCAGAACGTCACAGGACATTTATCTTTATTCCCTTCTTCCTCTCCATACCTTATAGAGAAATGGCTTTTACAGATGTGCCCTCTGTACACTCTCTGTGCAATCATCTACCTCTCTATGTCTCTCTCTCTCTCTCGCACTTAACTTACATGGTTTTCTGCCTTATGCCTCGCACCGTGCCTGTTTACGCTTATAGAGCTGGAAAATATATCCTTCCACTCAATGTATAGAAACATAGGAGGAGAGGACTATTTCTAATCAGAGATACACGGGAGGGTAAAGCAACTAAAACCTATTAATTAACATTTGAGTTTAGAAGAATGTACCCAGCTATAACATTTATATATGATGATGTGAAAATGTAGTGTTTAATGTTATGTAGTGTGAAATTAAAGTATCAATGTAGGGATATGATCTTTTAAAGCAATGTTAAAGCATGAATTAATCATTTTCTGATAGAGTAATAGGTATATAATGCTTATATAACATGGTTAATAATAATATGTGAAAAATAATGATCATAATTTGTTAGAATTTGTTACTATTACTTGAGCTTAAAGGAAAGTGGAAAATACCATATTTTCTATAAATACATTTCTATTTTGGCTCCAGTCTCTGCCAACAAGTAGTGACTCAACCTGTAGCCACTTCATGAAAGCTTTTTGTTGAAAACCCCTCTGGCTCACAGAAAGTGATGTGTTTTGCTGAAGCAGAAGCAGCAAGAACCGCTTGTTGAAAATAAGAGCACCACCTACAGAAATAGAAAAGAAACATTGGAAAGATGTTCAGTAATGAACATGCTGTTTGATTGATGGATGATCTCTGACAAGGCCACTGCAAAAACACCACTTGAGCAATAGAAGAGAAAGTAGAAGTTACTTTTTTGTACTTTTTATTTATTTATATAGTATTCTGGGATAGATTCCCACAGATTCACTATTCTAGATATGAATGAGCTTTTTGACAAACAGCTGTGTTAAATATTCCCAATAAAGTTCATCCAATTTAAATATATCCACTACCTTTGTCCATTATAATCTTTTATTTTTACTATCAATTTCCTCTATAATCGAGCTCACCAGCAGGATACACGTGGCCTCTCTTGACCTCATCAGTTACTTTTCATGGCATAACCTCATTTAAACATTTATATATTCAATTTAAGATGTCCACAATATCACATTGACAGTTAAAGTACTTATTTTTCACACTTTATATCATGCCAAACTGCCAGAGGGCTACCTATACTTCGCTAAGTGCGCTAAATCCTCTATGCCACACAATTAGCATTTCACTAGAATAAGTAAAATAAATAGTTTGAGAGTAAAAATGTTAAATGTTAAAATTTGAATGTTACTTCAGTGAACAAACATAACATTTGTAGTAAGCCTATAAGATATATGTGTCACAGATTTTTATGTTTGACACTTTGATCATGTTTGGACGAGCTTTTAGGTTCCAAAATTGGTGCACACTTAGCAAGGTCAGTGGTAACACACCCTTACCACAGGATTACATCCACCAAACTAGAAATTAATCTGAAATTCTTTTACCCACACAAATACTTCCACAAGAACTTTGAATTCAAGAGAACTCTGAAGTGAAAAAAAATATTCTGATGTAAAAGTGATATAAATAAACAGTAACCTACTGATCAAAGGCACATGATATTTCAGGCAGTGCAACAAGGACCTAATGACAAACTTCTAAGACATGAAAGCACATGGAGATGCTTGTGAGAAGTTGAATTGTGTTTTATTGGTGGTTGTACGCCTCATGATGATCTTTCTGTACTATAGGCCACACACAACAGCCTTTTTCTTTATCAGCTACATCCCTGCTCGTACCCAACCTGAATGGCTGCTTTTGCTTCCAAACTCTTTTCTAAAGAAAAAAAAAAAACACGAGAAAAACACGAAACTCTGAAGAGCCTCTGTATCAAGTCTCCTAAGTTTGCCAATATTCGACCCTGATCAGCGTCTAGACGAGCCGTGACACACAAACAAAACCCGAGTGCTTCTCCTGAGTGCACTGTATCAGATGCAATGACCCCGCCTGCCTCCAGTCCACTTATATAAGGAAAGATTACACAAGCAAAAAACACCGCGAGGAGCAGACGAATATAGCTCGCTGAATCTCCGTGTATATTTGATCAAGCGTGTGAACTACAGTATATGTGATGGGAGCAGCAGAGTGTTTGAAAGAAAGATGTGCATGAGTCTATATGTCAGAGAGGGGTGGAGGCAGACAGACAGAGGTGGAGAGGAAGGAGGCACATTCTCTGTGGTTCTGGAGAAAGAGAGCAATTTATCAAATCAGCGCAGCTTGAATGTATAAACTGTTTGGGCTGTTGGAAATTTACATTTTATACAACTACTTTGGCAGTATTGTTTCTGATGAAAGTCACAACACTCAAGTTAATGCACTGAATTAGTGTGGGAACAGAAAAGGGGAGTTGGGAGGAACAGGGAGAAGGAGAGGAGGTGTGAGTTTGACTTGAACAGCAGAAGGACTGCTGGAGCTGCTTCCACACTTCAAGGGCTTTAGTGACAGGGAAGCTGCTCTATACAGCACCGTCAGCAGTTTAACTGGCGCATGTGTGTGGGTGCTACATGTGTGCCTATCCACAGGGAATGAAAACTCCCCGTGTTGTTCTTCCATAAAGCAAGGACACCTTCCTGCAGAGGCGCAAAGGACAAGTACACACATACTATATAGCCACATACTATTCAGTACACTGATGTAATGGTGAGCATAGCCACTGTACTGGCATAGGCCTTTTATTAAAATTCAGATATCAGCCACTCATTTTCAATAACCTTTTAGTGTACATGATGAAATATATCTAATTTAATATTTGATGTATTATTATTCAATACTTCATTGGTTGTTTGCAAAAAGCCCTTCAATTTAATTAATTCTCATGTGACATGTGTATTGCTAAGTGTTAGGCAAGAAATGTTTTCTCATAACATATTACTCATTGAAAACATTACTAATTTACCAACTACAGCAGCAAAAGTAATTACTTACATTGCAGCCCAGCTCCGTCCAAACTCCAAAGCCGGCATACAAACACACCACATCTTCTGTATTTAAGAAATGTGTAGAAGCTAAGCTAACGTGCTGCACAGCAGTCTGTTCTCTCAGGGCACACTACACAACAAATTGATGTCAACTCTCCAGCAAACAATTTGACTCCCAAATTTTCAAAGTGGTACTGGGATAAGTAACTGCTATGTAATTACTTAATTTCAAAAAATAATCACTAAACTGTTGCTACTACAGTGTCCCATGAAATATGTTGTTGTATCAGGATACCATTCTAGGATATCACCAAATAAGTGTAGTCTTCTTTGCATTCATTTTAAATCTTTTTCGTGTGATAATACCCAGATTTAAATTAAGTAAAAAAAGACAACCCACAACGATTTAACTTTACCCCATGCTGCACAATTCCCAAAGAGACAAACCCGCTACCAGGGAAAGAGCCCCACTTTGTGTACTGCAGTGTTGTCAGACCCACGCTGACTGTTACTAAACGATAGCAAAGGAACCATAAAAGAACACTTTGTATCATTCAGGAGGCTATGATGGGTGATAAAAAATTAACGTCAAAACACACACTTGAGTCGGAGCGAGTCCGTAGTACACTGGCACCCAGCAGTAAAGTGCAGCCATCCCTAGCTGGCACATAGGACACCCATTCACTCTGTGACAGGGTGTCACACCACATGATTTATGACGGGTAATTATGGTTATGGAGGTGACATCATATCCTACTTGCTGGCTCCCGCATGTATCCCCGCTGTGTGTATGTGTGTCTGTGCATGTGTGTGTGTGCTCGCATGTGTGTTCGTGACTAATTAGTTATGCTGTCTGGATCCAGCAGCGACTGTCTTTGTTTTTCTACAGAACGGAAGACAAGGCATGTCACAACAACATATCTCGCAGTTCCTCCAGACGTGCGGCAATGCACACGCGTTCGCACGCGCGCTTAAATGCTCAAGCACACAACATTTGTACATATGGGTCCACAAAAGAGTGCCTCTACCTCGCTTTCTGCTCAAATTTGAATGCTTTGTTCAATCCAATAAGAGATTGGACTTTTTTCACCTCAGGAAGCGGCGAGGGCGGGCCAAAATTAGCGACAGAACAGGAACGATCACTCACGTTTCTTGACAGAGCTAACCATCAGTTTACCACGGTCTGAAATTGGCGGCAGTGAGAAGCATACAATTAGAAATCATTACTCTGCACCTAACTGCTGCTGACAGGCATGGGCACAACAAATGAGAAAATGGAAAGATTATAACACAATTTCTCCCTCCTGTACACATCTGCTAATTCACTTGCCAGTTCTAAATAAATGCATTCATTTAAAAATGATTTGACAAACCATGCCTACGTCTTGGAATAGAGACACGGAGGCTGCTGAAAAAAAACTGTTATATATTTACTGGAGGCTTTGCACAGTTAAGTTAGATCCATCATCAACCTGGAGGGTTTTTTTAACACATATATTTCATTTTTTCCCAATCTTGACAGAACAGTTTTATGTAGTTTGAGGTCACTTACTGCAGTTAGTGTGCAGACGTCACTGTGGGACACGAGAGTGTCCTTAATAACCAATGTGGAGAAAACAAAATACAATACATTGTACACAATACAAAAAGAGGAAAATAGATTAGACCCACTGCCTCGAGTCACCATAATGAGTAGCATTCCTTTTTTTTCCCTGTTGAGTGGATTCATTTCAGTATTCAGAAGCATGGCCATAGCCACGGGGGCCTCATTTGGGAATGGGCTTCAAAAGTCCATATTTGAACTTTAAACTGCTATTAAGGCAGCGACAGAAAATCAAAACAGCCTATTCCTCTCCAAAGTCACCACAGACCAGCATTTAGATACCGCGTACAAAATACATATCTCTTTGCTCCCTGACCCTACAAATATTTGAACAAAAGTGACCTTTTGCAGCGTTTCACCCTTGGCTCAAGCACGAATGAAAACTTCACAAACTCTCTGACTCTCACTACTGTGTGCCAGGGCAAGTTAAATAATGCACGCACTGGCAGGAATTTTAATTCACAAGGCCATAATAGAAGAAATAGTGTTCATATAGCACTGCTGGGCTGATGCCCAACAATCTTCTTTTCCATCCCTGTATTAGCATTGGTAAGTTAAATATAATTACAATATAAACCGTAAGAACCAGTCTACTGTACCTGATTTTGTCCGGTCTATCTCTAAGTGGGCAGTGCGGTTCCTGATACAAAGAAGGCACTTTGTGTGGTTGACTCTCTGCTCTCCTGCTCCCTTGCTTTTGCTCTTAAATGCATCACAGAAATGTTTTGCTCTTTCCCCTCCTCTGCTGCCTGAGCATCAGACTGTGCCTCCTGCAATGCTCCTGTCAAGCTGCGTAATTTTGTGGACAGCACAAACACTGAGAAATTATTGGTCCGTATAACACCTTGCTTCAAGTGGCGCTCCTAAGGCAACACAAGGCATACACAGAGCATCATGGAAAGTACACAATACCACACTTTGTAGGGTAATTACACAAGTAATGGTTGAAAGATTATTGTATTGAAAGAAAGAAACATATTCTTTTCAAGGGCTGCGTTTGTCCACTTATAAGAGCGAGGTGGACAGTCTCTCGCCATGGGGGAAGAACAATAACTTCGAGCTGAACACTGAAACCTGCAGAAAACATGAGGACTGACTTATTAAAGAAACTGCCTGCTCATCATCCTTTGCAGTTGAACGGCTCAATACTGAACTCAGCCGAGTCTGTAATGTTTTGATAGTCCGCCATCATCCCTCAAATAGCAGGAGAACATCTCCTAAAGCCTGCCAGAGGATTTTCTTCCCAAGGACCCCGCAGGTAGCTCAGAGCTTCACAACCAATTCTTAGGTTTAGTAATCAAAAGCATCTTCACATCCTCCATTCCTGTCTGCCTCTGCTCTAAGCCTCGCTGTATTGCTGCTCAGTGGGCAGCCGGCTGAAGGAAAGGACAAGAGAGATTGTCATCGCGTCTCCTATTGCTGCATTTCATGACAAATTTTCAACTGCGAGACAACACTGATCCACTGAGAGCAAAACAAACCACAACACCTGAACAGTTTGCTCAGGTTTTAGTCTGTCTGCCTCCGTCTGGTATTGACAGCCTTCCAATCACCTCAGGCCCCTACGGAGCTGTAATCCTACTACTGGAGCTGTTTAGCATATCCTATTTATTAGTACGTCTGCTTTCACACCTTCCTGCCTGCTGCTTAATTGCTGCCAATATCTGAGTTTACCACTTTCAGTGTGTAACTCGTAGCACCAATTTGAGTTGACAACAGAATCAAAATGATACATCGCTGCAAAGTAACAATGGAAAAGTCATCACATGTGGTTTTGTATCTACATTCATTTTATTTTTTTCCCCTCATGTCTCCTCACTTTGGTATGCCCAATTTACCTGTGCTGTGCTTCCTATCTCCATACTGTCCAATGAAAACCATGTATCTCATGTAGCCACATGCCACCTCTTTTCACACTACCCATGTGATAAGGACATGATCCCTCACTGGCTTCCCATCCACACACACCAGGGCCAATTGCGTTCCATAGGACGCACAGCCAAGCTGGATGTACCACTGTTGGAGGCTGAACGCACAAGCCTTTGTGTTTATAACAATGACTGTATATAAAGATGGACGAAGTCTATGGTTTATAACTACAGTACACTTTTTTCACCACCTGAATGTATAATTGGCTGTATTATGTGAACAAAGTTTCTGATGCAAAATGTTTTTTAAATTAAACTGAATTGAATCTACTTAACAAGTCGCACGATTTCCTTTTGATTTCATTATTCCCTTTTACTGTTCTCCATGCTGGCACTGGCTCACACAAGCTGAGCGCTGTCCAAGGAGATTATGCAATTTTGGTTGTGTCACAGTAACAATGACACATTCCAATTAGAGCATTAAAATTCAAGCTGCATGTAGGTCGCCTGTCTGGTGATGCAGTTTTGTATCTCAGATCCATATGATAATACACAAATGAAGAAGTACCATGTCTGTGTCATGTCTGAGGAAATAAATACATACATGATTCAGCGAGTGTCTGTGTTACATTGCACAGTGTTCTATTCTGTAAAAACCAGACTGTACACTCTGCCACGTAAGCCTTTAGAAATTATGATCCAAGTCTTCTCAGAACTTGTCCCTTTCTTTTCAAGCATACTACAGTACAACACCTACCACTATGACTCATAATTCCTCTATCATGCTAAATTGTTTCGGCACAGTGCTTAACAATGAGTTCTCTTTGTGTAGTACACAGTGTGCCACGATGTCTGTATGCACACTGAGGCCCAAGTCTGGATGTAGGTGGAGTGATACCGTCTCCTGTGTGTCCTACAGTGTTCATGCACGTACTGCGAGGACCTGCTGCTATTTGCCACTGTCTATACTCACGACTTTTCTTCTTCTTGCACCCATGTCACCTAGAAAAACTGTTATGTACTTAATGTGCTCGCAAACAAAGTGATTCAGACCCTGATACAGTAAGGGACTGTATGAAAATTATTAAGGGGGAAGATGTGGTGAGAAAAGGAGGGTTATGTATTTTTTTCTTTTTGCTGAAGGTAGTCTAGTCTGAATTGTTTTTGAAACGCAGGGGAGGCAATTTTATCACCTTGCAAGATAAAAAAAGGAGTCAAATACAAGAGAGAAACACAGCTACATACACCAGATCTTTATATAACATTATCTCTACCAACAGTCATTGCCACCCTCACAAAAAGGAAAAAAAGGAAAATATAGTATGCATATAAAGTTAGCCCATAATATAATTCAAGATCACTTTATGACATGTTGGGCCCAGTTCACTCATTTGGTGGCTCTAATAATCGTGTTTTTTCTGTGTTCTGTGACAAGAATATTAACCATTTTGTTATGTTTGCCATAATTTTGGAAATTGCTAATGACATTTTTTATGTACACTTGGTGGCTGTGTGAAAATTATTATTCCATGACGATATTGCAGGATAAATTGAAAAACGCCACCTGAAATCTGTTGTGCTTTGTCTCTTTGAGTTATTAATGCTGAAATAAGTCGAACAAATTCAATACTGTTTAGTATTTTGAGATTTTCGAGGGAGGGTGTAACAGTTCCCTTCCAATGGGAGGGTCCAAATAAAATATGATTCTGGAGAGGGCCTAGTTTCTTCAAATAGCAAAACATAATGTTCACCCCCCCCACCCCAGTCCAATAATTTTTGTACAGTCCCTAAATCAACATCACCATCAACCACTAAGCATCTGGTGTTTCAAGCAGAGACAACACCAGGATTTATTTGAACTAGCTCTGTTACTGACAGACATACTGATATACTGTATGATTTTTGGATTGTTTGTTATGAAAAGTGGCTCACTATTAAAGCGCTGCAGTCATGTGTTTACAACTGCTGCAGTGCTGTGATTTGTCAATTTGTGTCAGTCCACAGTTTATCTCCTGATGGAAGTTTAATGGGGACACTGTCCAGCCAGGAGCCCCGGGGCAAACATGTCCTATAGCCCCCCACCCCCCTGCACTGCCAGACATCACTTAACCCTGTCCTGTAACTGTCCACTGTGCATCTGTCCACTCAAGTACCCACCCATCAGACAGGTTAGGCAAACAAACTGTAATCATTGTTCCATGCACAATTGTTTTAAAGACACACACACACACACACACACACACACACACACACACACACACATGATTCCAGGCAGCCGCTGTCCAGCCCTTGCTGTGCTGAAACCGGGCAGTCAGCAGGCACTCCAAACAGCATATACAACAGCTTATAATTGTCACAATAATTAACTGGACAAAACTGTGCGGCCGTATCTGGTACTGGCTGCAGTTGCTGAAGCGTGCCTGGCAGAAGTTACCTTTACAGTCCAGATTTAGCATCAGGCATCCTCGGATCTCCTACAAACTACCTTTACAGCACTTTTTATACAACAATAAAATCACACAGTCCCTCCTTTGAGAGAAAATGTTTCTTTACTAACTTCGAAGCCAAAGAAACTCTTATCTTTAAGATTAGCCATCTCTATAAAAAGAAACTTTGGTGACACGAAAAATAAAGAACATGTGGACACATTGCTTTCAAATAAAGGAATTACAGCGCGTTATTGATAGTAAAGAGGTGGTTGCAGCCTACCTGCCAAAGTCTTGCTTGCTTCCAAGTATTGCTGATTCCACTTTCCCGAACCTTTCGCATTAACATCCCGGGTTCAACTCCTTTTCCTTTGTCTCCACGCATAACGCTGACACATGACTCGGGATAAAAGTTTAGTCTCACTCCTCAAACTCTTTATCTCCACACCTCTATCGGATGAATTATTCTGCAATCATTTTGGAAGAGTTTTATTCGACCCTCCAGGCTGCAAAGGCGGCAGGAGCGCAACTGGCCGAAATCAATGAAAAAAAGTTGGGCTGCCTGCCATGACGGTGTTTGTATTTTTCTTTGTCTGCGTGCCTTATGACTTTGTGTCCCGCCTTCAACTTCACCGGCAGCGTGCGAAAAATCACTATAAAGCTCCTCGATTATTCCTGCAGGGACTGTGAGTGCGTCTGTGAAGATCAAAAGTGCGTTTGTATGGACTTAATAGTATTTATATCTCCTTTACTATCAATATAATATCCTATATTATTGCTATTATATTGCCATAGGGACTTACGGTGTATCAGCGGTGAGCAGTGATCTCTTCTCACTTTATGGTATTTTTATCTACATGTTATCACTGTAGTATTCCTGGGGACTCTGATGTGCTACTTGTGTAGTAACAGTATACATGAGAGCTTCTCCTGCTCTCGCATGGTGGAAATAAACTAAATCACACCTCAGAAACGATATAGTAATGGAATATGATAAATAAATTTAAAAAAAATAGGGTCAGACATAGCAGAACATCCAGGGGAGGCATACTAGGAATATATGGTGGTACAGTTTCATTAAGCACAATAAAGTCACTACTGTGTAACTCAGTGGTGGAGTATTCAGACAAGCACCAATACAACAGTCTAAAAATACTCCATTACAAGCTAAAATACTATCTAAGTAAAACACAAGAAGTATTATTAGCAAAATGTACTTAAAGTATCAAAAGTAAACGTACTTGTTCTGCAGTATAAATGCCCCTGTGACTGATATATTATGAGATTATTAGATTGTTACAGGTGTAGATGAGTTGTTGCTAGTTTTAACTACTTTATACAGTATACAATTAGGCATTTAGTGCAGAGCACACACATAAATATAAGGTGTCGTGAGGTGATTCATGGGGTAGAAAAAAGGCACTCAAAAGGTTATTTAAATGAAACCATCCGAGAAGTTTAGCGGGGAAATGTGTCTTTGGTGGAACTACTAACAACTCATAGACATGTAAGGGGTCACCAGCCAGAAAGGCTGGGAACCACTGCTTTAATCATTAAAAAGTAATTTTATTTTATAAGATTATCATGTGTTTTTAATGTAACATCTTAGTCTGAAAAGGAACAGTTTGAATTTGAATTTGGGGGGGAAAAGTACAATATTCCCCTCTGAAATGTAGTGGAGTAGAATTATTCTGACTTTTAAAAAGGAACACAGAATTTAAGAGAAAACTCCTTTGGAGTTTGAATTTTTTGTAAAGAAAAATGATTTCATATCAAACCTCAAACAACTCTAAAACACTTAATTCTGCTGCAAAGTTAAAAAAAAAAAATAATGAAGAAGGAACACTAACAGAACTGCACTTGTATTTTTGGTGTGTATTTTGAGCAGACAAACTCACACAGGTTAACACAGGAAACAAGTAAGGTGCTGCATGGGCCATGAAGGTCAAGTGTACAGAACCTCCAGTCCTCTTATGAATGCATCTGTTTACACTTACGCACCTGTCTTTTTGTGGGTCAGTGTGTGAATGTGTGTGTGAGACGAGAGCATCGTCACCTTTTTTATCTCCCTGTATCAGACTCTGGGGGTGATTGGCCGCCTTTTTTTTTTTTTTCTAAAACAGGCCACACCTCAAGCACATCTCACACACTATATTTCCTGTGTGATGTCAAGCTTATTGCAGACATGTGGGGGCCAGCTCGTCTCGTCTTTGGGATGGTGTGTGTAATGACCATGCCTTATCTTTCTCATTACCCAGCCCGACATGTCAGAGGAAAGCTGGAGACGACCCTGCTCTCCTGACACAGAGAGAGAGAGAGAGAGAGAGAGAGAGAGAGAGAGATGGAAATAATTACCAATGTCTCTTGTGGAATAGGGCGTAAATTGATACACACTAAATACTGTACCTTAGGGGTCTCTCTCTCCCTTTTGGTCTCTCTTCCTCGTCAGATGTACCAGACAAATGAATGCATCCAGAAGGAATTAATTGGATTTGGGAGCAGTCTCCTGCACGATCCACTAGGACAGACAAACACCCCCCTCTGCACCCTCTCCCTCCCTCCCATTGGCACACACACACCCACAGACAGACACACACACACCTCCTCATCTTCCTTTATTCCAGTCATGCCTTGCAGAAATGTCTGACGGCCCCCCTCCACCTACCCTACCCTACCCTACCCCGATGGATCAGTCTGTGTCCCTTATCCCTCACACACACACACACACACACACAGCGGATTGCAGCCTCTCTTGGATACAGTGTTTCCATGGCAGCCACGTTTTCTGCACGTGTAGAATCAGATGGAGTAAGAGAGGGAGAAAGAGACCACTCCTATCGATTAACTGGCTGGCTATTGATTCACAGTCTGCAGCTGCACACTTAGCCCACCTACAGCAAACATGCACACATTCACATGCACGCATGCACAAACAGAGTGTAAACATCCGACATCAGATTGGATCTTCAATTTGAGGCTCAGCTGTGGAATGTGATAATGAGCGCTCACCTTTTCTTGAGCACGTTTTCAACTTTGAAAAGGGGCTTCAATATGTGGGACTGCTCCAGTTGTCTCCTATTTTTCACAGTGCTACATAGGTAACCAGATGATGGTACTTACTTTAGAAAAACCACAAGAAGAAAGAAAAAAAACACTTTGTACTTTTCAGTTCCAGCTGATTTTATTTCCTTCTTGGAAGAAAAGAAAAACAATTAAAAAAACGACAATCTGTACAGAGGTCTGAGAGGCAGTGATTGACCCAAACATTGGCTGGTTTTGAGCTATAAACATCAAATGATATTGGCATGATTTGGACAAAACATGATCATACACAGCATATTGCACAAATGAAAAAAGGAAAAAGGACGATAGAAAAGATGTCTTGAAGGTAAAAAAAAAAAAGAAAAAAAGAAACTCCTGGACCACAATCATCTTCAACATAAGGATGTCCAAAGATGGCTGTCCTAGTGCCTGTCGTTGATCATCATACATAAAACACACAATCTTTGCTTATAGTACAGTCAGTTTACATAAATATCTTCATGTTATTCTTTTAAAAATCTTAAACACAACAGCTATAGCTACATATACCTGAATCTGAAATACAAATGCTATTTGCCATGCCATAATATAGGAAAACAATTAGCCTGCTATACTTAGCCAACAGGTACAGAAAGGTTAAATACTATTTTTTGATGCAATTTGCGCAATAACAGATGAAGCACTTCATACATCTCCCTCCCTCCGAAGTCTAGGCAAAGTGGAATGAGTGTGAAATTCCATCCAGTGGTTCAAATAAAACTTATCTTGATAAAAAGCACACAGAGGTATTAGCTCTATCCAAACAGTGACTCTCTGGGATCTTCCACTCATATACTTTAGGTCTATGTGTACTGGAAACAGTCACCACTCAGACTGGGAGCCTCAGTGGCGCTTTGTTTACTTGGCTGGTGAAATTGGAGTCACTGTGCCATTAAGAAGCATGTGGGTAAATACTGTAAACACTGTGTGAGGTCAGATTGTGCCAAACAACCCCCCCTCTGCACGTCTAAACACCAGTGTAGATCCAAACAACAATGTTGTAGGCTACCCACTCGCCGGAAATCCCCTTTCTATAGATTTTGTACAAAAATACAAGTAGAAAATCATGACACACTCAAATCTCCTTAAAAGTGAGAGACGTCAGACATTTTAAATAAGATACACTTCTAGCCCTTCCGCGCTGGATACAGACAGGTGTATGTGCACAAACACAAACGAGACCTGTACGAGGACAATACTTCTATGTATAAAAAAGTTTGGCCGGTATAAATACATCAATATAAAAAACGTCATCTGACACAGAGGAACTACAAAGTTGAAGCACTAGGCAGAAAGGATGCGCGTCGGGGAACATTGGTCCTGAATTGTGCACTGAGTGTTTAAAAAGGTTCAGAAAAGGGTTTCTGAAGTTTTGAGTCAGTCTTTGTTTTAAGTCCTGCCGTTGAAAGAGAAGCTGGTGATAGTGAATTGTGTCCTATGGTCACACAAATTGCGTAATTAGGCAGCAATGAACATTTTTACGCATTTAAGAACAACAAAATCCTCCCTATCTCGGAGGGCATGCGTGTTGATATTGAAACTATTTTGAGTTTGGAAAAAAACTACACCTGAATAGCAACTTGATGGTCAATGTGAATTGGCTATACCTTAAACAAAACCCAACATGACGAGCTCTCCAGTAAATGCCCCTTTTGCCGACCCAAAATAACATTAAGATTCAAAGTTCAGTCTCAGTCCTCATCCTCTGCGGATTGGATTGAACACTTGAGCTCAAGTCCGTGTGTTTCACTGCTCTCTGCTTACATTCACTCCTCCTCTGTGTCCAAATGCAAACTAAGGATTTCCCCAGTCTGCGCGTTCCCGTCAAGCTCACGGAGCGCTGTCCAAGTCTGTGAGCTGCGCGTACCTGGGCTTCAACGCGCACACAGGCCACCTTTCCTTTCCTGTTTTCACTCTCCCTTATTTAGTGAAAGGATGGCGGAAATATAGTGCTCTGGACGCACACGCCTGCCAGGGGGGTTGAACAGTTCAAAACGTGGGGGGGGGGCGTCACGGTTCCTCTCCACCGCGGTCCTTTTTAGTAGGTGAACACCAGGTTGGAGATGGTGGACTCCAGCCAGTCTCCTGAGATCATCTCGCTGACCTCCGGGGTGCAGTAGTCGGGGAAGTCGAAGTGAGATCCCGCCCCGCACTCCCCGAAGCTCCAGTCCAAGTCCCGGTCCAGCTCTGCGTCAGAGAAGCCCATGCCGCCCAGGGACATGCTCTCAAACCCGGGGCTCGGGTTCGGGTCGATCCGCTCGTCTTCAAACTCTTCATCTGATGACGAGGATGACACAGATGAGGAAGAGTGAGAGGCTGACGGTGTTGGAGAGGAGGCGCGAGCGTACCTGAGGCGCGCGGTGTGTGATGACTCGCTGGTCGCCGGGCTCTGCTCCTCGTACAGGCTGAGCGGGTCGCTAGACTCCGCCGAGCTGCTCAGGGTGGGACTGGCCGGGACTCCCACGGAGGGAGGCCCGCTCTCCAGGCTGCCTGCGCCGCCGAACATGTGACCGCGTCTCGCCTCTCCGGTGCGCTTCTCCGGGATCTGTCTAGCTCCAGACACTGACCTGGATTTGAAGAGCGCCTGGTGGTCACCGGGTGACGCATAGTCCTGCCCCGGAGCGCTCTTCATGCCCCCCTGTTTGTGCGTCTTGCTCGCTCCTTTGGACGCGGGGCTTCTTTTTACACCGGCTTTGGCGCTGCGCTCCCCGCTCTTCTCACCGCGGTCCGCCTGCTTACTCGCTCCGCTTCCCGACTTGACCTTCTTCCTGGGCCGGTACTTGTAGTCTGGGTAGTCGGCCATGTGTTTGAGTCTGAGCCGCTCCGCCTCGCGGATGAACGGGATCTTGTCTGTGTCTTTCAGCAGCTTCCAGCGCTTCCCCAGCCGCTTGGAGATCTCCGCGTTGTGCATGTCCGGCGACTGCTCCATGATCTTCCTCCTCTCAATCTGGGACCAGACCATGAACGCGTTCATGGGTCTCTTGATGTGCCCCGTCGGAGTTTTGCACCACGCCAAGTCGCTCCGCACCCCGGAGGAGGGAGACTCGGGGGTCGGAGACGCATCCATCTCCAAGTCCATTTCTCCCGTGTCCGTGGAGTCCCCGCCAGGGGAATGAGCGTGGGCGCTCTCTGTCTGGCTCATGTGCTGCACCATCCTTTCCTCTAAGTGTCTGGAAACACTGTCCAGTGCAGTGCTTTGACAAAGTTCAAGTGCGCAAAAATGCCTATCAGGCGTTCACAAAAAAATATTCCTCACTTGTTCTTATTTCAGGCGCTTTAAAGCCAGACCACTTCTGAATACAGGTCTAAAAAGTTCATCCAAGTCTCTTCTTTTCAGGTCAGTCCGTTTTGGAGACGCCTGGTCTCTCAACTTTTACCAGCGCGCTTTAAGGAAACAAAAAAGAAATCCCGAAACTATTTAACAGCAACTTTCAACTGCCTGTGCGGCTGAAAACTCGCCCTGCAAGGCTCAAAACGCGCCGCTGTTGGCAACAGCAGTGCAAGTCCCTTATGTGAACCTGGCTGTCTGCAGCGCAGCTTGTCTGTGCGGTTGAGGAACCATGTGGTTGAATTGAGCAGCTGCGCTTTCTCATAGTCTCCCTGTTTCCTGAGCGCTCTGTAATATTACTGTAAACACAACAACGAGAACCTCGCCGTTTTATACCCTCATCGCGAGATATAAAAGCCAATCAGCGTCTGTCTCCAGCCTGATATTTCAGTCAAGCCACTCCCCCCCCGGCCTCCCATTGGCTGAATAAAAAAAACGGGTAATAATAATAATAATGTGCGATGAGGATCGGTGTGTCTGACCTCATTCCTGTCAGACTCCACTGGAAGAAAGACGAACTAGGTGTGTGTGTGTGTGTGTGTGTGTGTGTGTGTGTGTGTGTTTTAAAGAAACAGTGTCCTTTCCCCCTGCTGCAAGGGGAAGCTTGCAAGGATATACTTAGAACTTCATTACTTTCATGTGGATGAGTATTGACTAAATTTAGATTATGTGTAACAGAGGGGGGGAGGGGGTCAAGGAAATGCTGAGAAAACACAAAAGCGGCCACAACATGTTGTGTTAGTCAGACTGCAGTGTGGTGAGCAGGGATGTAGCGGAGAGCAAACCCACCCAAACATAGCTCACCCAACCTGTTATTTACAAATCATTACAACACCAGCTCACATCATTACATCACAGCAGGTGGTAGCCTATAAACAGATGCAAGTGAGGTGATGCTGGCTTTTATTTACGCTCTACATCAGTGCATTATGGTAAACCAGGAACCTGAAAACCAATCATTATGAATATTGTGGAAAAAGTGTGTAGAATTATGTTTCAGGGCCACACAGAAATAACAAAGTCACTCCAGCAGCTTCCTGCTCTACAATGCACAGATTCCTCCTCCTCCTCCTCCTCCTCCTCCTCCTCCTCCTCCACAGCCCCATCATGTTAACATGTCCATGTCATGTAAGATCACATTACAGCCTGTGTCGCTAGATGTCAGGCTAGAGCCAAAGGGAGCTGATGAGGTGTACATTGTGTGTATGTATGTGCATGCGTGTTAACACGTACAGCAGATTTATCTCCATCCCATGATCGGCTACTTTGAGCTACTATCATTAAATCATGCAGGTGATGTCATGTAGCGCGGCAGTGAAGGCTCCCCTTGATCCTGCGACAGAACTGACTGACATGGGTGTTTTTAGCGATAAATAAAAAGTGGGTAAACTCTTGACCTTCACTTAAGGGTTGCCAAATAGAAATCTGCCGCCAATAGAAGCAAAAATTAACACCAAAAATCTTTCTCTTTTGTCTGATTAGACCTTCATGTACTCTAACATAACATCACTTATGCCCCTATTCTTAATTTATGACAAGATCTATGTCAGGCTAAAAAAAAAAATCATAAACTCTTTAAAATTTCACCACCCCCCTTTGCCTCCCCCTTGGTGCTTACATAAATCAAACACATAAATAATAATGAGCTCCTTCATCAGTCTGTATCTTTATCTGCCCCAGTTACAAGCATCCACCTGCCACTGGATTAGTTTGCTATCTCTATCTCCTTCTAGGGCTCAACACACACACACACACACACACACACACACACAGCGGCATGCACACACACACACGCAGGGTTTGTTTAAACAGGTGTAGCAGGTATACCTGTAATCTTATCTGATGTGTGAGAAGCAGCTGTCAGGTAGCTTTCCACTCTGTCACCGGCAGATGTAAGGCTCCGGCAGCACTGGGACGCCAAGCCCCATCACACTGGCCTATCGCTCTCATCTTCAGAGCTGCCGGAGCCATGTGTTTACCCCAAATACACCGGCGCTTTGTCTCAGCTCTGTTGACGCCTAAAGGGATAGTGTCATTATGAGAGAGTGCTGTGGGAGGCTGGGGCTATTACAGTGACTTCTTAAAAGCGTGTGCGGTGCAAGCTGGAGTTAGACTGGTGTGGGCTTTTTTGAAGATGATGTGCTGATGTTGATATTTCTGGGTTACATTTGGAGTGTTTTCATGAATAAAAACATAAAAAAAAAATAGATGCTAACCTTGGGACACTAAAACACTCCATTAAAAGCTGTAGTAGTGACATTATTTTAGGGGCTTTAAAAAAAGAACATTAAAAACACATTTACTAGAGCTGCAGCGAGGTAGGAAGCTCCATTATTTCAGAGCTGACAGACACCGTGTTTAATATGCGATTTTTAATAAAACATAAACATTAACCCGATATGTCAGGCTAACCCTAGAGCAAACTGCAGGCTAAATGAGTGTAAAGCATGTGACCGTGTGTGTGTGTGTGTGTGTGTGTGTGTAAGTCTGCCTCTTTGCAGGCAGTTGGGTTTATTAGGACCCAGGCTGCCGTAGACCGGGCTGAAAAAAACAAACGGCAGCACAGTGTCGTCACAGTGTGTTGTAAAAGCAAGAGGGGGGAATTAAGAATCCAATAACAGAAGGCAAAGAGATGGAAATGGAAGACGCAGGGAGTGAGCTGCATCGAAGAGAAAGTGTGTGTGAGCGTGTGTGTGTCTCCGCGTGCAGTCAAACAGAGATACTCATTACCATGTACTTGCCTTTTTCAACCGCCTAGGAATGACGTGCCACTTTGACCTGCCTGCTCGTCATCCGGGGTCAAACACAATGAGGCCTTTGTGAGTGTGAGTGTGAGTGTGAGTGTGAGTGTGTGTGTGTGTGTGTGTGTGTGTGTGTGTGTGTGTGTGTGTGTGTGCGTGTCCAGCCCTAACTGAATTGGAGCTTTTCCAGGGATTGAAAGTTTGAAAACCAGTGGGAAGTCCCCTCCAGCCCAGCAGTTAAACAGAAAAACTGAAGACTAAGCACTGATTTGCATACACACACACTCTCTTTTTCTTTCTCCCTGTGTGTGTGACTCATCTACAGGCAGTTTGTGTTTTGTGTGGATGTGGCAGGCAGTGCAGGTGGCCATCTCACCATATCACCCACCTACTGCTGTCAGGCCTTACACAACAACACTAGCAAAGTCAGTTATTTTTAAGTTGCTGTGGAACACAATACTTCATACTAATACTTCCTTGTGTCCTTATGTGCTTCCTCCTACACTTTGACGTTCAGGGCTAAAAACAGATACACGAGAGAGATTAGATAACTGCTTTTAGTCATACTTTGAAATGGGTAATAACAGGAACACCGTACAATGTAGTGCCATATAATAAACCTTAAATTAAAGCTGTTGGTTTACCGCTTTTGTAGTTTTCGTTTTAGTGGTGCTGCATTGGATTGCATTATATTGTACAGATGTATATGTTACTTTGTATACCCACTGAGTTCCCTCTCTTGATGACCAAAAGTCTTCTTTACGTTTGGCAATAGAGCTTATATTTAGAGATGCAGAGACAGAAAAAGAATTGTTAGGAGGAACAATTCTTTGGTTTCTCTTTCCATCCTTCCTTGCTTTCTTCCTTCCTTCCATCACATTTTAAAATCCTGGAGACACACAGAAACAGACAAAGTGCTGCAGAGGAAGAGCGAGTGAGTGTCACGTAGATGCAAAGACAAAAAGAGAGAGCGTCCTTGACGGTACAACATGGACAAACCAGAGGCGAAACAAAGAGGGAAGAGTAGAAACGAGGAGAAAGCAAATGAAACATTTATTGTTAAGAAGGGAATGGAGCAATTTGAGAGTCCTCACTTCCCCACTCGCTTTTCCTTCCGTTGCTGCTGTAATCCAGAGGATTTGGTCATGGTGGGGGGAAAAAGTGATGGGAGTTAGATGAAGGGAAAGGGATAGATGAATGAATGAGCGCAAGACGGAGGTGTGGTTAGGCCGGCGACGCCACGCCCCGGGAACTCCCAACATCCCTCGCCCCAGCGAGTGATGACGAGGCAGGTCAGATGATTGTTGTGTCACGGCAATGCAGACAAACTCACACGAACACATGCTTACACACACACAAATGCATAAACACACACACAAACTCACAGCGAGACAGAGCCAGCTAAGGACCAGTGTACCGCTGCAGGACCCAGACATGCTGCAGAGTCAAATCAAGAGCGCAGACACACACACACACACACACACACACACACACACACACACACACTCCAAACTCGCTCACAAACGTACACACACTCGCTCACACACACTCAGCCACTCTCACAGCTGCACTCTACTACACTCAGACACTCCGATATAACGATCGTTTCTTTCGGGGCATTGTCTAAAAGCCAGAGGAGTGGGAAGGAGCGGAGAATGAGAGCAGAGGAGAAGAAGGGGGGGAAAGGGAAGGAAAGGAGAGCACAATCAGGAGATGGAGAAGTCATCAACATAGCTTTTTTGCGCTTTAGCAGAATTTGTCGTCCTCGCGCTCGTCGGCTTCCATCAAAAGGGCGTTCGACATTAGACGAGTGGAGGACGGACACTTTTGACGTTCAGCGTTTTCAGGCGAGGACATCTCTCAGACCTGGATCCGTATGGAGCGGCACAGGAACGGATATACTGTAAAAGAAGAAAGACATGTTTTTGGGAGGGAAGTCGCATCAGAGTTTGGAGTTTAGCTGGGTCGCTGAGATTTTTGCAGAAATACCGACGGCTGCGGACACGGAAGAATTGGGTCTGGGGAAGAGACAGAGAGCATCATAAAGAAGTTAGGTAGCGAGTGGAAAAAAGAGGCAGACAGTGTGGAGAGTGTGTATGTGCAGGAAGGGGAATGTGGAGGCAACATTGCATGAAAATTTTCCCCAAAGAACCTCTCCGTCGCCTATCTCCCCTCCATCTCCTGCATTTTCACATTTCGCTCTGCCTCTTCCTGTCTACATATACATCTATGTATTAGACCCACATGCCAACAACATACACTGACTAAGCTTTCGATGGTACACAGACAACCCATATCACCCCCCCCACCCCTCCTCTGTTGCAGGCACATCCTCCTCCAGGCAGGTCAAGTCAGGCGGGCTTGGCTGTGTCCTCGCGTAGCCCAGGGAGCGGTGTCCTCAGCTCTGGCACGGGCGCAGCAGCTGCAGGGGTCGGCGAGGACCAGGCGTGGAGCTCTGAGGCTCTCTGCAGCTCCAGACAGGCTCGAGACGCACTGAGCTACATTAGCCTCAGTCAGACTGGGAGAGAGATGGAGAGAGAGAGGGATGAGGTGGGGGTTGGGGGGTGGGGGGTGCAGAGAGAGGGAGAGCGAAAGAGGATGGGCGAGAGTGATTGAGAGACTGGTAAGCAGGCAAACGGGTGCAGAGGCTCGGTTTGCAAAATAGCAACATTTACTAAAAAAAAAAGTGCAAGACGGTGGCATGACGCGAGGGGGGGGGTGGAGGAGAGAGAAAGAGGGAGAGAATTAAAATAAAACTAACTCTCAACCCTCCTTTCACACTAATAACGCTTAAAAAATCCCTTTTTGTCCTCATCATTTTGCTAATCTTTATCCTCGCTTCACTTTTCCCATTTTGCCTCTCATCCCTCCCTATGTAGACTCCCTCTTCCTCCCTCATCCTCTCCCTCTCTTTCTCTGACTGTTTAGCTTGCTTTTCATCACATACCCTCCGAAACGTCTCTCACTGTGGGAGGATTAGTCCGTCTCTGGCTGCCTGCTTATCAGTCTGTTCTGGCTTTCGGCTGCAGGGAGGGAGGAGGAGGAGGAGGAGGCGGTGGAGAGGAGGTGGAGGAGGAGGTGTGTGTGTCTGTGTGTGGAGGGGAGGGTTTGGCATCTCTTGCTCAGTTGTTGTGGCTATATCAGCTCCACTCAGCTTATTGTGAATGTGTTTTTTGCTGAAGCCGAGCAGCAGAGGCAGGAGTAGAAAGAGAACATTTTGCACTACTGTGTGTGTGTTCAGGCAGGTATGGATGTGGGTGTGTGTGTGTGTGTGTGTGTGTGTGTAGCAATTCACATGAATCTCTTTCCATGCTTTGACTGATTGTGTCCATTCCTGCAATGCTCCGCCGGTGTGTGTCCGACTGGCTGTGTGTGATAATTACTCCCCAGTGCCGGCATCGACACTAAACACGGATCAATACCAATATTGAGGCAGATAGATCAGGCTAACGTTAGCGTAGCTCCCGCGGGACCTCGTGTGGCAGTGGAAGTCAGTCTCCAAAGCAACATACCTCAGTCACAGTATCAATGTCTTTATCCTGAGGTGAACATCTATAGGCCCCGGGGAGCTAGAAAAAAAAGGCGGGTATATTAGAAGGTACAGTAAAATCCACCTGGATCAAAATTGAAAATGGTCCAGGCATTTAAAGGGCTAGTTTAGTTTTCTTCTCTAAAGCCTACCTGATTTATTGGGAGCTGTCAGTCCTTGCATTTTTCATGTAAATCACCCATACTGACCAAATAAAAGGTTGTTTGTTGCTATGATCAGTCAGAAAATCATATTTTTCTTAGTGAAGAAACTCAAACAGCAAACAACATACACAAACAGAAATGTAACATTTTTTTTATGGGGAGGTAAAAGGTTAGGTTGCCAGGCAACTTGTCATTTTCACATTTCTGTTTGTGTCCGGATTAAACAGAAGAGAGTGTTAATGGTAAGCTTTAGAGGTGCTGGTGGACTTATTTTTCAGCTTAAGACAGAATTAGGCTGTTTTCCCCTGTTTCCAGTCTTTATGCTAAGCTAAACTAATCACATCCTGGCTCCAGCTCGTTCCAAAATGGATTAATTTCAATGAAATTGCCACTGTCAGTGGATTCACTCACGGAAGCAAAGTACATTTCAACTTTGGTGAATTCTGACAAGCAAATTTGCCATTGACCAAAAGCAAACCATCTTGACAGCGCAGACCTATGAGGGAACGAAGAGAACTATAGCCCAGCTCTGCTTAATGAGAAGCTGCTAAATGACAGGCAACGTTTCATGTATTTTTTTACTTTGGAGAGTGCTGGGCTAGCTATTTCCACCGCTCCCAGTCTTTATGCTATGCTAAGCTAATCGCCTCCTGGCCCTAGCTCCATACTTAGCACACACGAGAGTGGTATTGATCTTCTCATCTAAGTCTTGGGAAGGAAGCGAATAAGAGTATTTCCTATTCCGTTAAGGTTCCACTGACTGATTTTGTTAGGTCTTGGTCACACAGATATTTTTAAGACAGGAAAAGAAAATGTCGCATGCCTTTTGTCCAAGTTTAACTTTTGTAAACCATAAAACCTGAGATTGTTTCATTAAATGGCAATACAAAGCTGTCCTCTTTGTATCCATTTTGCCACAAACAAAACTAGCCACAACCAACTGTAGCCACCTGTAAGAACACACTAAGTCACCAAGCTCCCAGAGCCACCCATTTTGTGAGTGTGAACAAACTTAGCTGTGCCACATTCTGGTGTTACTAAGCACTGAAAGTGCAGAATAGTTCCCCAAAATGTTCTCCCAGTGGATTGTTGAAGCCGAAAATCAACACCATTTTGAGAAAAGTCTGGGATTTGAAGGTACATTTGGCAGCTATGACAAAATGTAGGGAGTGTATCTTTAAGAAAAATTTGATTTTCAAAATGAATGACTTGTTTGAATTACTAAATGGCAACATGTGACCTCAATCCACTCAAAACCAAACAATGGTGCAATTTCTTCTGGGATGGATTGAAAAAGCTCTCGGTTCATGCCATATGAAATGTAAACCATCCACTTACATCACAAAACCCAAGAGCAGCTTTAAAACCAGCATCGGCCCATGCTGTAGCTTATGTGTATGTCTCTATCCAGCGTGGTGAGGAGTGTGTTCCTCACTTCTCATGTCACACTCCCTGCAGCCTGATTACAGATGAAACTCTGCTGCAGCCAAGTTTCAAAGTCAGTCCAGATATAGACAGATAGAGATGTCACTGTCTAGATCTCTTTCTCATTACTGCTGGAGAGGGAAGTTATCAGGTCCAGATGCAAAGAAAACTGGGTCACCACACTAAACTTGCGCCAGACCCTATACTTCCCCATATGTACAGGGACCCACTGCTTACACTAGTGCACATATATACACGTACCAAGTCAGACCGTTTTCTTCCCCATCTCCCAAAATAGCACAGAGCGGACTCAGAGTGTGTGTGTGTGAGTGTGTGTGTGTGTGTGTGTGTGTGTGTGTGTGTGTGTGTGTGTGTGTGTGTGTGTGTTTGTCTGGTTCCATCTGGCATATATCTTACATCTGCACATACATCCCTGCCTGTATGCATGGTTCCCCTACAGTAAATCTCACAATTTTATCATAACTACAGGGTGTGTTGCACATGAGCTTTCAAGTCTGTTTCCCCACAGTCTTTTGTCTTAATGTCCTTCTCGTATGACATCCAAACTAGTAGCTGCCTTAAACCCCCAGACCCTTTCATGCTGTGTCTCTGGCATTGCAAACAACAGCCATCTGACAGCGGTGGAGGAGCGCGGTTTGGCCCATGGATCTTTTTAATGGGGAGTTTACAGGCAAACAAGCACTTTTTTTCACTGAGGGAGTTTATGGTTTCTGTGCTCTAGAGGTCATGAGGAATCTGTTGGTACGGGGCCCAGATCGATTTCAGGGGGATTCAGCAGGCAAAGCTCTAGGAAGTGTTTGTTGGGAAATTTGAGGCTGTTTGAGGAAGATTTATTTGGGTTGTGTGCCACGGTATATCATCAGAATAGCTCAAAAAGCCTCAGGCAGAGTACTATTTATGAGCATAGTTTTATTTAAGGCCAAGAGTGCTCTGTCAAAGCCCTCACAGACTTTTCCAAGTATTGCCCAGTGTAACCTTTTTCTCAGAAAAAAATGCTGCGCTACCCAGTCAAAATCCATGACACACTTTTTTCTTCCATCCTGTTGCCTTCAGCATTTTTTCTTTGCTTAACACTTTACGAGTAGTGACAAATTACGTCGCGGAAAGCACTACAGAATAACAGCAATATCTAGATGAACCCAGAGCATGTAAACACTCGGGCGTACACAAACACGCGCCACTGGGCCGGCTGGGAAGGGTAATCTGATTGGACTGGACAGGGAGTGTCAACCCATGGGGCAAATCAGCTGTGTTATGATGCGTAATCGGTCGGCTGTCTGAGGAGGTGTGTTTGCGTGTGTTTGTGTGTATGTCACACTGCCACACACACAGGTCATTCCCTAGCAATGCCCAGGGTGTACTGCACTGATTAGTGTCTGAGTGTTGGTCACGTCTTGAGCTGACGATGTAGCGGCGTTGCTGCCATGACGGGGGACCCTTAGAGAGGCTGCCTGTTGTTGACTCCTTTGGGCTCATCTTCCCTCCTGTGTGTGTGTGTGTGTGTGTGTGTCCAGTGTCATATCTGTAAACCTGCCTTCTAATGCAGTATCATGCCTGTAAAGAAAGGTGTAAAGATATAATATGTTGATGACAAGTTAATTGCTTAGCTCTGGGAACATGGTGACTTCATGACAGGGCTAGCTAGTGTAGCTACAAGCTCCTCATCAGTGGAAGTAGTTAAGCTACAATAACACTACTCTTGTTTAAAGTAGCTACACTACAAGCTCAGAAAAAGTAGCTTAATGCGTTGAAGCCATTTTGCATAGAGGAACATCTACGGTTAAGTAATACAATAATAATAATAATAAAAGTGTAGCATTGTAGTGTTTAGTCATGCTATCCCGCTACTTTGTGGAAAAAAATAACGCTTTACTTATAACATTACATGATTTTGAAAATGGCTACCCAAAAGCTACTGGGAAATGTAATTAAACTTGTAGCAATACTAGCAATACACTGTAGTAAGATGATCAGACAGGTTGCAAACAAGCCAGCAGTTCAGCCAGAAAATCTAACCTACTTTATTTGGTGCAATTCCAAAATTCCAGTAATAATCCCTCAGTGTCCCACCCGCTTTCTGCCATGAGGGTTCAAATCAGAAGACAGGAAGATGCAGGTGCAGAACTTAAAATAATAATAAAATGCAGCGATGTAGCATTGGGTCATTCTACTAGTGGAAATAATAGATTGCTACAGGAAACATTACATGATTTGAAAACAGCTACACTAACCAAAAGCTACTGGGAAATGTTGTTCAGCTTGTAGCGTTGACAGTTGTAGCGTCGCTAGTTGTAGCATTAGTAGTCCCCAAAACTGCAGTCAGATGATCAGACAGGTTGTAAAGAGTTACTTGCTGTTAACTACAGCAAGTATGGAAGGTCAAAGCTGACATCTTATAAACTGTGATGGATGTTTACAACTGACAGTTTGTTAATCATTTTACAGTTTGCCTTTGTTTTCTCTTCCAAATAAGTTTGGCTACGTTGGAGGTTTGATTAAAACCTACATGATCGTCTGACTGTTCATGTTTCTTGCCCTGTCTGACCTCTGATGTTACTATGTTTCAAGATCTTAGCAATTAACTTGGTGAGTACAATGTCGTTATTACAGATAGGATTAAAAAAATAAGACCCAGGTTGTTATAAACCAGATAAATCCTTTAAGGTATTGTGCTGACTATTGGAAATATCCATTCTGCCTTTTTCTATATATATTCTATATTATATTCTAGTAATGATAATAGCACTTTTTTCTTAAAACGTGAAAGAAAATGTGCCTTTGTAGTGAAATAATATCACTTGTTACTTTTAAATCAACGTCACTTAATAATTTTGTTCAATCACGTAATATACATTTTCAGCCTTCACAACAATAACAGAAAAAACATCCCTGAATCATTTGAAGACCACAATGTTACAACGTTTTATAAACGCTCTAAACAGCTTGTTAAAATGGATATTTCTCGCTCTGGTTCCTTTTAGAAAGTCCTCCTCTAAGGCGCTGAGGGCAGCGTGGATTTTTACTCATTAATTTGACCACTGCAGTGCTGTATGTGAGGCGCTGAAATCAAACAATTGCCAACATGAGCAGAGAAGTGTGGAGTGAGTCTGTTTGTTACACAACACTGAGTCAACGGTGTGGAGCTGTATGTACAGTAATAGCAGACTGTTGGCACACAGAGAGAACAGGTGGAATAAACACTTTTCTGATGACAATTTACATATATATATGTGTGTGTGTGTGTGTGTGTGTGTGTGTGTTTGAAGGAGAAGGAGCCAACCAGTTCACGTTGGCCCAGACTGACCCACCAATAATAATAATACCAAAGCGACGCAGAGGCCTCGAGGGATTCCACAAATAGAAGCTTTCAAGAAGAGAGGAGGAGGAGGCAGGGAGAAGACGAGAGAAAGAAAATGGGCTGTCTGTGTTTGTCACCCACATATATGTATGTCTGTGTGTGTGTTCATTGCTTCAGAACAGCACATTCTGGTTCTTGTCTCCGTACTTTAAACTTGCTGAATATTTCTGTGTGTCAGACTCTTCTCCCCAGGCGGTCTTATCTAACCAGGTCTCTGAGAAACCAGAGACAGAGAGAGAGAGAGAGGCTGCAGACTGTAGAGAGCATGCAAGGGAAGTGGAAGAACTGAAAGTTATATCAATAGTGCACAAAAATATCCATCCTAATGAGTCACATAGTTTACCCTGAGTCTTTTTTTTATTATTTTATTCTTAGAAAAAGCAACAGTCTTGACAACTGAGCAAGTCTAGTGCAGACTCTGCTTTAATGACACAAAGGTCATTTTCTCTTTTTTCTCTCAACATATTGGTTCTTGTTTGTAGAAAACTGCTGGAAGAAGCAAAAACCGCTTTTATAACAAGTGGAAACAGGTTCATAGGGAAAAATGAGCCAAGTTAGTCAGACATTTTAAAAGAGGTGAATTCTAGGATGTGGCCACTTCTGCGCTTTAAAGAGTGGATTGTTGTGTTTATGTGGACCTGTTGGAGACTGACCAACCGGCTCTAAGCTAACTCTCCAACTGTGTGGCTTGCCAATCACAGCAGTAGCTCATTAAAAAAAAAAGCTGAGTATGCAAAATGGCCTGGTCACACACAGGTGAGAATGGAGCCCCAGGGCAGTCCTTGTACTGTTGAGTCAGACTGTAGCAGACTTCACTACAGACGAAGATGTTGTTTAATCTACTGTAAAAGCAAGCACTAAATCCATCTTTCTACTTTGGATAATGCCGGTCAGCAATGCTGAACATACAATCAGTATTGACATGTACATTAGACTGAGCCAATTACTAGGAACACGTGATTTGATTGGTAATCCTCTAATCGAGTATGATATATGGTTGTGGCCTTAAATCCAAATACTTTTTGTGTCTACATCACATTATTTGTTACCCGTTTAATCATCTTGTGACCCCACTTTAACTGCCTTTTTTTTTTGTTCTGTACTGTTAATGTCTGAATGTGGCCTACGACATTTAAAATTTAAAAATGCATTTGTAAAACGCCATCAAGAGTCCCCTTGCTTGAAGAAAAATTAGATTAGGACTGATTGACTGTTTAGGATGGACATGTTTTGGCAGTGTAAGTCCGTGTGTGTGTGTGTGTGTGTGTTATGGGGACAGTGAATGCACAGCAGGAATAATCCGACAGCTATCACATGGGTACAGCTCTAAATATCTGTGTGGTTCCTCCTCCTCGTGCTGAGATGCACATTTATGTTAATGCCACACTACTGTACCACAGAGTTGCCTCAGCATCACATTACTGGAGCGTGATGTTCCCTGCTCCAGGGCCAAACCCTCTGACTCCCTGTGTGTGTGTGTGTGTGTGTGTGTGTGGGTGGGTGTGTGTGTGTCTGTTCTCCAAATCTGTTTGCAAACTGCTGAGTACAAGCCAGGGAGTGGGTTCACACTGGATTAGCTCTGAGTTGGCTAAACACCAGATAGCAGAGATAACAATGTTTTCGTATGCGTGTGTGTGTGTAGGTGTGTGTGTGTGTGTGTGTGTGTGTGTGTTGTGGAAGGGAGGGAGGGGGCAGCTGATATCAGCAGGAATAGGGGAAAACACTGATAAAGCTTTTTCAGGATCTGCAGTTCTAATGGTCATGGCAGTTGGATGCTAACGAACATGGTGGATGTATATTGACCTTTATTACGAAATCGTGTTTACAGAAAGCAAAGAGGAAGAAAGGATGGAATAAGGAAGGAAAGAGGAATAAGAGGAGGAGGGAAAGAAAGAAGAGACAGCAACATAAAAAAGAGGGAAGAATGAGGAAGTAAGGAAAGAGAAAACAGGAAAACAACAGAAAACAGGAAAGAAGAAAGAATGGAAACAAAAGGAAGGAAGGGGTAGCCAAGGGACACAGAAAGGGAGGAAAGGAAAACAAGGGAAGTAGGTAGGAGGAAAAGAAGAATTGCCACTCTAAAGAGAAAAACCAGAGAAGAAGGATGACTGGGAGGAAAACAGAAAGAAGGAATGAAATAAGTAATAATCATGAAAGGAAGAAAGTAGGAAACAAAGAAAAAAAGGATGGAAGGAAGCGAGTGAGTGAGGGAACATAGAAGGAAAAACAGATGGAAGGAATAAGGAAAGAAAGAAAGAGTCACTCAACAGGAAACAGATTCTTAGTTCCTTCACAGATTTTTCTTCTTTTTCTTCCTCCCACCAGCTGGAGCCAAACCCGGTAGGAGGAAGCCGTCATCTTCACTTTCCCTCCTTTGTCCTTCCTCTCTTTCACCTTTCCTCCATCTTTTCTCCTCAGAATTAAATCCGTCAAGATGAGGCTTCATCTCCTCTTTTCGTAGGAGGGGAAGGTGAATCTATAAAGGCTTCGCCTGTTCCCTAGCCGATCGATTGATGTTGAAGTGTTTAACTCACAAAGGGCTGCATAAATGGCTCAGCAGCCCATGGTTTATGCAGAACACCAGGCAAATCTTTTACAGGACTCCACTGATGTTGCTTGTTTTACCTGCGAAATAAGACGCTAATCCCCTTGATGTGCACCAAACGGAGAGGAGGTGATATCTGCGGGGGCATGAGGGGCGGACCTCCTGTCTTTCACCTTCAAATACGACAAACAAAGCTGTCTCTGCTTCGCCTCACAGCCAAGCGGCATTAACCAGAAAAGACAACGTCAATAGATCTCCTGTAAAACCTTCAGCACTGGAACAGGAAAAACATCTCTTCCAGACAGCCAACATAATAACAAAACCAATGGCGCTATTAAACATCCTTATTGACATATGAATTATGGTACAGAATTCATGGAACTACTACTTTAAGAGGATTAGCAGCCTATATGGCCCTTTATGCTGCATGTTATGCACACTATGTTACACGTGTCATTAAGTTTGCTTTAATAGGAAATCTGCCGTATTGCTTTATGGTGCAAAAGTGGTTTTGGGGCAGTTTTTCCACTAAAAACAGAGCAAAAGGTCTCTGAAAGGCTGTTTCCATCAAAGGAACTATTTTAGAAACCCAGACAGCTTACCTGCATTTCAAACAGAGGAACCAGGGTTAAAATTTTGTTCCTTTGCCATAGTTCTTGAACCCTAATAAAGCCCTGCTCTGGGGGGCTAGTACTTTCTGTTGGCCCAGGAACTATTGGGGCAGAATTTGCTGTGTTGCTCACTAGTCAAACACACCTGGCAGCTGCTAAAACTTGTGTGGGGCATTCATGACAGGGTAACTCCGGTATTTTTAAACCTTGGCCCTATATTATTATAAATTTTGGGGTCCAAATGACAAATACTTACCCAAAGTTTTGGATCTAGTCCAGTAGATCGCCTCCGCCGGCATCCACGAACTGACTGCAATGGCTGGAACGTAATCCTTGCGGGCAGACCATTTTGTTAATGACTAAGATCCTTTTTGTTGAACCAGAAAAAGAAGTCTCACTCAAGCTCTTGCACTGAAATCTCGAGAGAGGTTGAGTTGTTGCAGGAAGGCGAAAGGATCAATCCACATCTCCCATTTGTTCAGCAGTTTATGTTTTGTTTGTGTGTGCTGTGTCCTGGCTATTTTCGCCAGTTGGAGAAATAGTCGACCAATCTTCTTCCTATATAGCTGCATCCATGAAGTGTGGATGCACAATATGTACAAGTCCACCTAAAGAGAGAACAACTCTTAAATTATTGGACTGTTATTAAACTAGTTTGCCTAATCTTTACATTTCTTCAGATGTGGTGTGCAATCAGGGATGTGCAAAAGGAACTTAATTTCTTGATTTAGTTCCTGGAACTATTGGTTCAAAAAAGGGCACAAGTTGCTGTACTGAAAGATGATGGAGTGAAAAGGCTTTTTTGTTGTTTTTTCTGCACGTTCACGCAGGAGATGCGATACACATTCCTGCCAATGGTTTCACACTATGTCACTGACCAACATGTGGTGGTAACGTGCCAACAAAGGCAGTGATGAAGAAGACTGCAAGCTAGTAAACGTGGATGTAAACAATGCCGGATTTAAAATGCTTAAAAACTTGGCAAATGTTTTATGAGAAAGGAAATACATTCAACACATTTGTTAGATCTTAAGTGTGCACAATGCATTTTGGTGATTAGCACTGAATGTAAACATAACTTTTGTTTGTGGCACCTTTAAGTAAAGTGGATAAAAAAAAGTGACATCTCGCAAGAGATTTTCCTCGCCAGCATTTAGTTTTAACGTCTTAAAATGAGCTTCCAAGGGTAGCTGAAATTGTACTTTATATCTTTGTCACCTTCAGACAGATCCGCACACACACACACAGACACGCATGCACTCTTGCACACACGGACACACGCATACGAAGCATGCACACACACACACACACACACACACACACACACACTCATCTTTATGTGTGAGATTGGGAAAATAGAAGGCTTGAGTCTCCACCAAATCCCTAAAAGCTGTCATTGACTTCAAACACTGAATTCTTCACAGTGGAGTGCTTCTGCCGGGCGACAGAGCTGTCTGTCTTTATTTTTCTATAGGATCCTTATGATATGGCCTCTGCAGTCCAGACCTTGCGCCCTACAAAGGTAAACCAGGGCTCTTTCAATTCATCTGAAATGAAGGTAGAATAGAAGTGTACTTTATATACAAAAACAAGCTGCCTTTTCTTTTAACACACAGCCAACGCCAGTGCAATTATATCAACACTTACTCAGACAGCAACCTTTATAGAATTCCTTAAGATATGAAAACATGTATTATTGAATGTTGAATATTCACATGGTAGAAAAAGAAACACTGCTGCATATACAGTACATATCAATCTACAGAATGATCATTTACCAATTTAAACTCATGATAATGAATGCACTATTCATTATCATGAGACATGTGTAATTTATGATTGCGTGTATCTATCGGTGTCAGAGTGACATGATAATGTATTCTGTGACCCAAATTTATGTGTTGAAAGGCTACAAAACTGCACTCCAGCCCTCCCATCCGATTTCACAGCTCATCACTGTCAGTGCGATATACTGCATGTGTGTCTGTGTGTGTGTGTGTGTGTGCGTGTGTTTGAGGGACAGAGTATGATAAAAGGAATGTGTTATGCATCTTATCCAGAGGAGATGTTTTGAAAGGAACTCTGTTATTAATAAATTCATGAGAGCCAACACAAAAAGAAACATTCTGTGGCTTTGCAAAAATAAAAAGAGAGGGAAAGAAAGAAGAAAAAAAATCTCTCCTTGTTAGTGTCTCAGACGCTGCTTGCGCTAGGAGCTGCGTCCTCAGTGAGAGACATATTATCTCTGGTCAGCTTTCCTATCTATTATTCACAGCTCTGTGAGAAACACTGGTGGCGAAATCAACAGCAGTCACTTACAATATATCCCAGAGCAATGGCGTCCTATTCATGTGCAAAAGAAACCTTAATAAACACAGCTGGAGATAGTGGAGAGGCTGCAAAGTTGGCAAAGCTTGTGGAAGAACAGGGCTTTGATTTTCAGGGATCGTATGGATTCAACACAAACTAGATTAAGCAAAAAGAAATATCACGTGTTTTTGATGCATTATTCAAAAGCAGATAATATATGGGCATTGTATACTGGAGACGTTCAATAAAAGGGAACCTTGTTTGTTCTTCTATATTATCATGTTTTTTTCATGTTGTCTATTTTAATCTACAGCTGACTTTATAGACAACAAACAACTTCTGCTGCTTATTGCTTTATTGAAATCTTCCAACCTGCCGGACACGCAGAAGCACGCACAAGACATGTGTATAGACGAGTGCCCGTGGATTGAGGATTCGCGTCTGAAATGTTAATAAATTCAAGGGGAAATTGCTTTGTGTTCATCTGTAATATGACAAAATGCCTCGACTTTGATCCCTGGCGCATGTTAGAAGCTCACAAACACACAAATGGCATTTCAAATGCTAATTCCCCATTGTGTACGGGCTTATTAGATAATATGTGAAAGCAATATGTTCCTTCCATGTGGACAATGAAATATGTGACTTGCTGACAAACTCATCTTTTTATCAAATTGAATATTATATCATAAGAAACTGGACATCTTCTAAAGATGCAATCACTTTTTGTATAAATAAAGGATGTGCTGTATTCATTTCCATGTTTGATATTCTGCAGATAAAAATGTCAATAAAGTCACAGTTTGGGGAAAAAAAACAAAACAGATGAACTGTTGGTTTGTGTACAGCTTCTACCTTATGTGCTTTTTAAAGCTGCATTTCTAAATCTGGTTCTATGGAAACACATTTGGCTTTGAGTGCTGTCCTGGCAGGCAGAGAATATTTAACAAGCCAAATAGCCTTCCTTTTTTTTTGCTTTTTAGGAACTTGGCTGCTGTCTGTTGCTATGCAACCGCATCCTCCAAATTGTCAGGTTCAGGGCCATATTCCCCTCCTTTTCCTACCCCTTTTCCTGAAAAAAAAAAAAAAGTGCAGAGGGAAAGGTACTTTGTACATGAACGGAGGCGTGCACCGTGCAGCACCACCCTGAGGATTCCTCATTTAAATAAATCCCAATATTTCAATATCTCATCACATATTAGAATTTTCAAGAGCTGGTTGTATTTTTACCGGTTCACCTTTGTTCAGCACACATCCTGTTCATTCTGCATTCATTCATTTGAGCCTTGCAATTTCTTCTCTTGTTCTCCCCCTTTTCTCCTTCACTGTGTCTCCTACACACACACACACACACACACACGCACACACAGCTCTTTCTACCCGTGCACATACTGTACGTGTGTGAGGCAGACTGTCTCTATAATTGGGTTATTCTTCTCTTCACCGGGCTGATGCACTGAGACACGCATGCACTTTTGCACACACGGACACACGCATACGAAGCATGCACAAACACACACACGCACGCACACACACACACACACACACACACACACACACACACACACACACAGGAGTTTGATATGTGGAGATGTTTTTCGTGCATATTGTTGCTGAGGTAGGGGAAGCGCACCCATGCATGTGTTTTATTTAGGCCTATAAGGGAATGTAGGGCCTGCATTGTTATTGGACACTCACATTGATATCAAAAACGACAACACGGACGGCTTTAGAGCTACTCTGATCGATATTGATATGCAGCCTCGCCTTTATCCGAGTGTATTCAGTTCTGATTCCCCCTCATGCAGTGCAACTTTGAAACCTCTCCAAACAAATCAACCCAATACATCTGACAGCATATCGTGACCATGTACAGTATATTTGTTTTCTCCAGAGCCGGGGAACACAAATACATATGAACAGATGCACATGGCGATACAGTGATGAAAGGGCACAAGGTATAGTGAAGAGGGCACTCGCATGTAAACCTTAACCCACATCTGTGTCTCCCTCCTCCCCCGCCTCTCCGTGTCGCTCTCCCACAAACCTGTATCTCAGTGAGGTGACCCTGCTTTAATGTGTGTTGAAAAGGTCGCTCCGGTCCTGTCCACTGTTTCAGAAAGGCCCTCCTAGGCCTGTATACATGTCTGCGCTTCAGTGTAATACCTCCAGACAGTGGGGACATTCACTGTTTACACCACTGACACCCCTCTCTCTCTCTCTCTCTCTCACACACACACACGTAAAAAACAAAAAAAACACAACACAAAATCAAAGGCAATAGCATGCCTGAGTGGGTGTCAAACCTAATCGTTCGGGGAGTTAAACCTGTTTGAAATCATCCTGACACAGTAAACTGCACTGTGTGACGGACCATCCTTTACACTTGTGTTTTGGATTAATGAGGAAAAACTGTTATACGGGGTGCCAACAAAGTGTTCACATTATGGCGGGGGAAAAACAAAGAAGAAGAAAAAGAAAAAGAAATCCCAGCAAGCATTTGATGGATGGCATCATACTGCACAGGGAGGTGGTCCAAGTCCAACCCATTAGGTTTGTATGATGTTCATACAGATTTGAAAACTGTTTTAAATTCACATGACCAGGACATCCTGATTTGAGAAAATTGCGCAGGCAGTAGCTATGGACACCTACAGACGTTCACAAACTTTCATTTTGACTGTGTGGATTTACTGTTCGCTGTCACATCAACATCTATAATTACGCTTCACACTGTAACCGTAGTCCATCTTTGAAACCCTGCTTTGACTTGCCCCACTCCTGTGTTTCAATAACTGTACTACAGAGTGCACATGCCACGTCCGCGTCCTGTGGCTTTGATGGTGGCTGTACAGTGCAGTGAGAGCATTAGTATGTATTAGCTGGCAGATGGGCTTCAGTGCTCCCTTGGTGCTCCCTGTAATGATGAGCCATGTTCCTGTTTATCAGACAGGACACACTCAACTCTCCCCTCAACTGCGTTTGTCTCAATCACCCATCCCTCTTCCATTTGTCTTTATCTTTCTTCCTCTACAAGCGTCGGCCTTTCTCTCACCGCGTGCCACACACACCGTCTCTCCTTCAATCTGTCCCTCCGGTAAGCATTGCCCCACAGGAACGTCTCCATCTTTACCTTCAAACACAATCATCAAGTATACGTGTGCAACTGTCAGACGCAGTTTGGTTTCATGACAGCTTTGCAACAACACGGTGCGCTGCGTTAATTTTCGCCCCCCTCTTGATGCGTCGCACCAATATGTGTCCCCTAAGGTAAGTCACAAAGTCTTCACAGTTGTGTAACACAGATGGTTGACTTGTAGTAAGAAATACAGTCAAGATTGCTATGTTAACTTTGCTAGGTATGATGTTACTTTGCTAAACCTCACTCATCAACCAAGATACTGACTAATGGAAAATTTCAGTTGACAATTTTTTTCCCCCCTCATACTGATCATTTGTGTTTTTCCAGAGAGTTTCATTATTTGAGGCTCAAATCTGAAACCTTACTGAGACACTAAAACTCTCTATTAAAACCTTAATTGTTTCACAGGGGTTAGAAGGTCGATGGGTTTTGGAGGCAACAAACACAAAACTGAATTCTGATTGGCCTGGGGGTGTCTATGAAAAATCATGTATCAGGACTCTGTCTTGTCTTCAAAATGAAAAGCTGAATTCAAAAGAAACGAAACGCACCCTTCTTCAATTCGACACACTCAGGGGTTTGCCGATACAGCTTCACTTGGTCTGGTATGACCAAATGCTTTTGGGGGCTAATGTTGGCAGATATTAGCAAACTTTAGACATATATTGCTGTGTAATTGACATTACTGAGTCAGCTCACTGAGTCTTCTTTATTTGTTCTCCTGCTAATTACGTTTGAGCATTTATCATAATCTTGTAACTGCCACTTGTTGACACTGTGGCCACTTTTACATAGGCTTGCTTTAACTTCCATTCTACATAGGAACTCAAGCTTATTAAAGTGCAAGTAAACGAAACAGCTCTGCTTCTGGCTACAGTAGCAGAAAACTGTCACTAATGAAAACATTCCTTACCAGCTGCAAATTGACTACAAACAGGTTTGCTCAAAATGGATGACAAATTTGAACACAGCTTCTGTTTTCGTCTGTGGCAATGCCTTGTTATAAGTGCAACAAAGCACTCTAAGGTGATATAGGAAATAACTGAGTTAGTGAAGAAAACACTTCTGCTTTCCATCGTTTTGAACGTCAAAGTGTTGTCCTCACCTTGGCTGGTTTTTTTTCTTGGTATCAAAACACCTGTACTGTCGCTAACAAAACACCTTGAGAGTCACTCCTCATAATGTATACGTGCATATGTGACATGGTTCATATTTAGAAATTTGGCCTTGTATTTCCCTGCAGACCCACAGTATGTCCAGTACAGTAAAACTGTGTATATTTGTCCATGCATGCGTGGGTCATAATCGTACACTCCCTCATCTCACGCAAAATGACACCTAACATGTAGTACAAACATGCACCCCCCCACACCCGTATTTTCTCACCCTTCACCCTCTTGACCTCCATGAGCAAACTACTCCTCAGGTTTACCACCCTTCCCCAACTCGGAGTAACGAGTAAACACCCCGGCTTTGAGTGTTATCCAGAGAATATCCTGACATGCTTCCTCGGGCTATGCTTGAGACAAGCCATAGAGCTGCTGAACCCGTAGCCCACACCTTCCCCCCATAATGCATATGCCACCCTCAGGGCTCTTACTTCTAACCACCAGCCCTGCATACAGGAGCCAGGAAGTGGCCTGGTAAGTGTGTAACGCTACTACAGCAATCCCTGGCAACAAAGCAGGCAATTGTAGACAGTGGGGAATACAGAGACAGTCAATTATGACAGGAGAGCTAAATTAGCATCATACTGGGACAGATGGTGGATGTAGCTGCAGGTTGAAACATATGGGCATGCAAACTCGCAACGATTGGCCATCAGTTCAAACACAACCTGTGCCATGCTTCCAGCTTGTACACAAGGGCCTACACATACACACAAACACATGCTTAAAAAACACATACACACTGTTATGGCTGGCTCAAACACCGAACACAATGATGGACACAATACCAGGAGAGAAGTTACTGCATGTAAGTTTATTAAAATATCTAAATGAATAACTGAAAGAAAAAAAAAAAAATACCAAGCACCACCAAGGTGCTGCTGCAGCACGATGGAGGGAGAGAGAGAGAGAGCTGACCACAAGGGCCTGCTTATATTGACTCAGCCCACTAATCAGCACAGGTGCCCGCCAATCAGATGATCAACCCAGAAACACCAGTCAACAGGAAACACCAAAATAAAACAGGATGTAACACATGCAGTTGCCGTCTGTCACTTCAGTTATGAGTGCCTTGACAAATGTTGGCTGGACAGATGATGCAATAATGTAATATTATGGATCAGAGTAATAAATGTTGGCCATACAGGCTGATATCTCTGTTTCTGCTGTGTAAAACACACGCCAAGAGAGTATTAGCAGCTCTGTGAGAGGAATCACATATGATACACTGTATGTGTGAGAGTTATCTTAAATAATCTGAAAAATGAAATGGGAGAAATGCGATTTGCCTTTGGAGCTCGGAGACGAGTTCCATTTTTATAACTGAAATCTTTCCTTCCACTCTTTCTACACTTTCCCCATTCTTCTTCCTCAATTCTCTTCCTCTCTTTTTATAAAGTGTAATTGAGAGGAAGTGATCGTAATCTATGGGTGTCCCCATGATTGACATATGCATTTAACCCTACTCCAGCCTCATACCATTTCTTACTCACACACACACACACACACCATTAAACACACAGGACCTATATATGTCACAACGACTGAGCACTCACTCTACACCTTCAACATATACAGAGGAAAAAGAGCAAGGTAGAATCTAAAGTGAGGCAGTCGTTGCGGGGGGTGTGATGCGTTTGGCATCTCTATGTAGAGCGGCTAAATGGCAGGGATGTTATGGAGTAGCTCCAGCCACAAGATGCCTGGCCCTCTTGCTGGGGAGCTGGAGATGATGTCTTAGCCTTAGGCCTGGAAATGGGGTGGCACTCAGTCCTAGTGGCAAAGTTTCAACGTTTCATCATGCACCTCCACACGGCTGTGGAAGCGATCTGACATTTCTTACAGCACTTCAGGTACCTGAATACATCAGAATCCAAACAGAACAGCCAATGACATGTACATGACAAGAAGTGGGTGTTGGCTGACTGATGAAAGAATGGAAACAGAGGATGTAGGGGAGGATAAACCCAGAAAAACTGGGCCTTTGGTTTGCAGGAATAGATTTTACCAACCTTTAAAGTGCTGTCATAAAACCTCATGACCTAAATTCATGCAATACAGCAAAGTAAGAAGCCTTAATGGTAATGGAAATTTATACGAAGATGTCTTGGGGGGCATAAATGAATTTTTTTCTAAATGGATAGTGGATTTTTATCGATATGATGATGACTGAATAGAGGTAACAGTTCACGCACCTTTTTATTTTTAGGTTTGGTTCACCTAAATCACAAAAATATGCAGTATATAATGTATATTTTCTTATTTACACTTAGTGGTATCTAGATAAGCAGGTTTTGGGAAATATGTCTCTAATGAGGTCAGTTTGCTTTAAAGGAAGTGCTTGCCGGATCGTCGAACCCGCTCCTCCCACACCTTTCCGATGTGGAACTGGGGAGTTCGCGTCAAACGACTTTTGTATGTTTTCAAAATTGACAATTAAAAAAGCAAGCACACTCAGCCATCGACCGGCAAGGTGTGCAGAGGTGAGAAAGTACGCAGGGTTTCAAACTTCTCTCTCTCTCTTTTAATTCTTCACACAAGTACTTCCGTCACTGTTTCTGTGTACGCCGTTATTCCCATTTGAAAGATCTTTTTGAATGAAATATGTAACACCGGCTCCTACAAAGAACGTTGCATTGTGATTTTTGTAGCCTTTGTGTCGATAGGCTAGGTAGTCCATTTTATTGTGTTTTTTTAGACTTAAGCCCTCATTCACATGGGACTAGTATTACCAGGGGACCTCATGTGATTTAGAAATGACCAACCCACATCTGTGTTTTGTACAGCGCATTCGCACAGGATAAGAAAAGCCTGTATTTTACTCGAATTTACTGACATTATCCCCCAGATATGAGGGCTCTGCGTAAAATTCGCTTCCTGATCAACAAGAGCTGCTAAGAACAAAAACAGGCATTGTACGTGCGAAGAGACACTCAGTTTAATTGCTGCGTAGGTTGAACCATGTTACCAAAAACAATTTGATCAAATGGTGCACAACCACACTGTTTGGGAGATTATACACAAAGACCTCTTGCTCCGGTGGCCGTCTGTAGAGGACTTTGGATGATGTCAAAACTTTCATTTAAATTGCCAACGCAGCCTCCTTAATTCTTGACTGGGAAAGAGGCAGAAAAAAGGTGTGAAGAAAACAAGAAACCATGCCAGTTCACACGGGATTAATATTATCCCATGACCTCTGCGTTTGCGGTGGAATTTTTACTTTACAAATTACAAACATGGCAGATACGCACGGGATTAAGATCACATGGCGACCTCCGCAATTATTACAAATTACTAGAGGTCCCCAGGTAATACTAGTCCCGTGTGAATAGGGCTTTAGTCAGTCAAAAAAGTGTTTAGTTAGCCCAGTTTAAGCTGCTAGCGTGTCTGATGGCTTGTGTAACAGAAACAGACCTGGGATCTAATCATCTGTCAAGCAGCCAAGACTTACCACTGTCACAGAATGTCATGATGAGGAGCTCAAAAAGACAAAAAGTCAGAAAAAGCTTACAGCCAGAGAAAATCAGTCTGATCGCTTCAAGAGCCTGAGAGGAGACTGCAAGTACTGTACAAATGTGCATCATGTTCTGCTGTAATGGAAATATTTAATGTTTTTACTATAAAAGCACCTTCCTCACAGTGAAAATGCATTTTCATCAGGTCTTTTTCCAAAAACAGAGGGGGTGTTGTCTTCTAATCATATTCGGGAAACTACGGTAGTTCATTTCAATCATACCTCGGCCTAAAGACTATTGTCACCACCCCATTACAGTAGAGTTGGTGCTCAAAGTATTGCATAAAGACATTTGAAGAACATTTTTCCAGAAACAATGCCCCGGATAATCCACAGACCTAGCTCGCAACAGTTTTCATTGAAACAATTTCTTTGGTAGAAAGTTTTGATAGAAAATAAAATGTTAAAGGGTGAAATTACCCTACACTACATATGAATGGGAAAATATTCACTAGCACATCTACAAGTTTGAAGGAGCACAGCAGATACAAAAGGTCAAAAAATAATTTTAAAAAAGGAAAATCCCATAAATAACAGCCCTTGCCCCAAATTCTCATTCCACATCACCTCTAAAACTGCCAAATGACTTCTTCTAAATCTGAATCTCATTATATAATGGTAATGACCACTACTGCGCATACAGTATATGCTATACTGTGTATATTAAAGTTTGCAATGCATCCAGAGATCAAACAGACCCACACGCACACACATGTGCACGAATCTGGCAGGCCGCCCTGACCATGTGGGGGGAATATAAATAAAGAGATTGAGGAATCAAGGCATAAATGAGGCTCGACACTCCTTTCTCTCACAATCCATTTCCCCATTGCGAAGGGGGGGACAGGCACTAAATGATCTCCCTCCATCTTTCCACTGGCTCAGAATGGAAGTAGACATTAGCAACAATACTCATTTACCTTCCGTCTATCTCATACAAACAAAGATGCAGGCCGCCGTTGACCTCCCGCACGAATTCGGAACTCACTCGGCTACTGAGGAAAAGGAAAGACAACTCGCTTGAACCCAGTGGACAGTTTCCAATTTCAATTCAGACAGAATTTGATATCATAAACACATCCACCTTGTTTATGAAACCGAATCCTCAGAAAAATGTTGAAATAGAGAGAAAGTACTGGAGGGAAAATGTATTGGTGAGAGGCAGGAGAGCCAGGGCCTGGCAGCGCTCACCCTTACAGATTATGGCTTGACATTTGGAGTCAGAACCAGTGAAAATGTCAGACGGGTTATGACAGGAATGGTGATAGGCAGATCATGACTGACCTCTGACCTGGAAGTTCTGAAAGGTCACAGCTCACTCAACCGTCTGTGAGCTAATGTGCTTTCAGATCACGAAAGAGAAGGTAACCGAGCCAAACGGGAGGATACAGAGATACAAAAGGATACAGAGGAAAGTTTGCCAACATCAACATTTCAGAGCAGATTTGTTTTCTTCCAGGTGAGGTTGTATTCATGGAAACTGACTGTTCACTAAGCCTTGCCCCCTGAGTTAAGGTTGATACGCCTGTCAAGCATTCTGTCCTTGCACAGCACTTATGCAGTTTACAGTGATAACAGTGAGGATTTACCACTCAAAAGCCATAGTCATTTTCGTAACAGTGGATCCTTGATTTCAGAGAGTTGGACAAATGCAAGCTTCTCATTTCTGGCCGGTGACTGTCCATTTTGTCAACTGTTGCTATCAGATTTTGGCAGCTGTATCTAGCTAGCTATATATATATATATATATATATATATATATATAGCTTTATTTCTTGGTTGAAAACCAACCAAAGTCTCTGGCTGAGTTTTTAATGTTTCCAGCTGACTCATTTTAAAATGAGAATCATGTAAAAGGGATGTAAAATGTGCATTTGATGGCATACATGATATTGTGCGAAAAGACAGAGGCTAAAGCCGCTTGTCCCAGACAAAAAGTCAGCAACCTTCCTGGTTGATGATGAGACACTGAAATGGTTCCTGTCTTGCAGTGTAGAGCTAGTTAGTCCTATAGTCTCTTTAGCTCTTAGTCCTATTCTATTAATGTAGCATGGCCTTGGAAGTAACACTGGTTTAGATTACTTCTGTTGGTATAAGCTAGTTAGCCAAACATGTTAAGGATTGTAGCTGACATTAGAGCAGACAAACACACTGTTTAATCCATTCCTTACACTTTTGCTCTTGTGTTTTCGGTTTTGGAAAGGTAAAAAAAAAAAAAAAAAAAAAAGAAATAACAAGGCCTGCCATGCCTAGCTATGGTTGCAAAGCTATGATTGGACAGTCGCTGTTCGAGGGACAGTTTTGGTGTATGGATTCCTGCTTAAATACCATAAAAGCATGACAAACAACCAACCAGGGGACGCTTTAACCACTTTAGGTTCAGCAGAGTTTACAATTTACAGGCCTTCTCTCCCTCAGCGCCATGATACTAACCAGATTACCTTCTGCCATTACGTCAGCCTCCAACAATCAATATGTACCATTAGTGCTAATCACTCTTTAATTAGTGATATATTCAAGGCCTCTTGTTTGCCTTGCCGTGTTTCTCTTCTTGTGTGTGTTTTGTCGAAGTTTGCGTGACATCCACCCACAGTGAACACTTCCAAAGGCTCAACTCTGTTATCATTGCAAAGCAGTATAACACACTATCAGATTACGCCTTAGATCTGAAGCGCTACCTGTTTCACCTGGGGCAGTCTGTCGCATATAGCAAATTAACAAAACCCACTGTCTGTTATCCAGCTAAGAGATCTCCTTTCTTGTGGTGCTGGATTTCCCATCACAGGACACTGAAACAACAAGGATCAACTCAAAAGCTCACTGAGAAGAAAAGGAGTGTACGGGCTCCTCTTATTGCTCATACAGCAAGGCATTACCAATATCTTTTATACACTATGAATGATCCTCGGCACAGGCTGAAAAGGGAGAAACCATTCGCCTTTGGGCATGAAGACGGTGAGCTTTGATTATTGATTCACTGTCTCTCTTCTTTACACATAAGGTACCATTTCGACCTGAAAGAACTCGCAAGCTTAAAAAAGAAGAGAGAGAATAGAAGAAAGGGGGTGAGTCCTTCGAGGGAAACACACATCAGGGGATTTAAACCCAAGCTGAATTGAAATTTAACAGCTTGGTGGAGTATAGGACCAAAAAATAGAAAGAAAATACAACAGATCGACTTGAAGCTCCTGTTGTTTAATAGCTGTAAGCAGGGATATTCATTCATTCATTTAAATTTGCCAACTTACTCATTCTGTTTCTGTTAAAAGCATATGAATGTTGCAGGGCAATTTTACATGAGAGTGTGAAAACAGAGCGCATCTCTACTTAATTTATTATGTCTTTGAAGAGGTGGTAATGGTCTCTGGTTTTCTGAAGCTATGTTTGTGCATTTACATAATATGTTATGCCAGAAGATGAGAAAAATTAGCTGTTTTTCTTTTTATGGCTAACGCTAAAAATACCCAGGATGCTGCAACATAACAGCAACACTCGCTGTTTTTGATTGTCGTTTTAAGCCCCTAAGTACAGGCCTGGGATCAGTTTTCCCCCTAAAAGCAAACATCCCAAACCTCTGGAGGAGCTGAAATTTAAAACTGACCAGATATCAGTGTCTCAGTGTGTATCCCCTTCAGTTGTTTGTTATGAAAGCAGTTGGGGAGGAGATTAAAGTGCTCGAGAGCGCCCATTCGATTCAAAAACCACTTGAAAACAAAAAAATGCTCACTGATTCCCTGCTTCTTTTTAATGCAGAGATTAAAATACATTCTCATTTGTGTAAGATGGGTTTTTTCATCCGCACCATGAATAATACAAAATATCCCCTCAAATTTCCGGATGCACATTGGTGAGCCCACATTTTTACGAGGCTTTAACAACGCTACAAAAGGCCGCACTGTCCAGGCTCTATGAAAAGAAGAAGTCTAAATTAGATTTGCTCAGGCAGAGATATGGTGGCCTTGCTTGTGTTTATTTCCTCTATTCACTGCAGCTCAAGGTCACTGTCTGTACCTGCCTCCTTCGCAGGAGATTATTTGGTATTTCTTCTTGACAGTGCTGTGTGTGTGTGTGTGTGTGTGTGTGTGTGTGTGTGTGTGTGTGTGTGTGTGTGCGCGCACATGGGGGGGGCATCAGTGCAAAACCTATTAGTATGTCTGAGCCTGCATCTCCAAATCTTGTTACTCTGAACTGATGCAACAGGAATGCAATACAACCCCCCTCTCCCTCTCCCTCCCTCTCCCTCTCCCTCCCTCTCCCCCGGCCTTCCTCTAGCTCTCTCGCCCACTTACTCGCTACCTGCACTTCTATTGCAGATCTTCTTCCTCGCCCCCTGGACACACTCTCTCTCTCTCTCTCTCTATCGTTCCAATTCCCCGCTGAAAATCCCCTCTTCTCCCTCCCTTTCTCTCAATCAAAATCACTGTCTCTGTGTGCCTTCTTCTCGTTGTTTCTGGGTTTTTTCTCTTCTTCTTTCTCTAACGAAATATTTCTCCTGTTTGAAAGTGTTTTGTGCTGTCTAGCTTTCTACATCACCTTGTAAATCACTCCTTTAAACTAAAAATAGAGTTTTCTTCTTTAATGTGATTTCTTTTATCCCATTATTTTTTCACAATTACATGTTTTACTAACCATGCTTTTATCTCGTGGCCACCCTCTTTTTATATTTCTTGAGTATGATGACTATTGATTACTAAAGATCCAAAGTGTAGCATGCTCAAGATACACTCTCAATACAAGCGTTTGGGAGAAACATGGGGACTATGCACCCATAAGACTTGCTGGGTTTTCCCACATGTTGCTACAGTCAGTAACTGAAAGGAAATCATTTCAGCCCCAAAAATGGAAAATGTATGTTTTATGAGCAAATACCGAGTTATCTTCAAGAAAAAGAAAAACAGTTACATTTTTTGTTTCCCTCATCCTGCAGGTGGTCTTTTCTAGTCACCACAGGCCGGCCAGGTATATAAACATGACCTGGCTGAGTATAGTTTACAGATGTCACATTAAAGGACTTCTGGGAAATTGAGTCCTCAATATTAAAAGAAGGGGAAAAAACATTTATCTCTGGCTGGAACATACATAGTGCAGCTTTAAGATGGTTAAATAGAGCTCTAAATATAAGCTTTAAATCTGTCTGTTCTATGTGTTCTGTTTCTATGACAACATTTCATTAGTTTTGTTTGAATAAGTTCTCATACCTAAATATTAAAACAAATAGTGTGCTCCGACTGGGCTCCGGCTACACACGAGGAAGTAGTATGGGTTCCTTGTTTCGGCAAGTACAAAATAGCTTTGTTTGCAGTCTTTTTTTGACCTTTTTTGCTTTCTTGCTTGTTAGGCACGTGCATGGTCCTTGTGACCCCCCCACTTCTTCTTCTTCTTCTACTGCAACCTTCTGTTGTGCTCGCTATAGATTTGTCCAGAGCAGTGGAAACTGCCACATGGACCAGAGCGCAGTGAGAACTCAAAGATTTGAACACTCATCTGTTTGAGTGTTTGTTTCTATATGGACCCTGCTCGTGCTTGAGTGCAGTGATCCGTTAATAAAAAAGAACTCTAGAAGTAATGTATGTTGGCTGTTATTTTTAGCCTACACGTCAAGTCACAATGGTGTCATAGTCATGTTGGTGACATACCCATCTTCCCAGTGGGAAAACCAGTCAGTGTGAATCCTCCTGCACATACAATAGACTCTCCTCTTTGTCTGGAGAGTCTCCCCACCGCAGGGACTTTTCTATATGTATTCCCAACATGGATTGTCACTGTTTCTTTAAAGCCCATGAATCCCCTCGTGGGGGAGCATCCGCCCGACCCGCCTTCCCCTGTCACCGAACCCTGAGGAAGCTGCTCTCTCCCTAGGGAACGTGGGACTTGTCTCCCCTGGAGTTGGATAAGTTATGGAATGTGCCACCCCCTTCCTTGATATAAATGCATAGACTGCGTTTGCACTGGTGAGACCTATATCTTTTTTTATTGACACGTATCTAATATCTGTCCGCTCTGAAAGGTATGTTTCCATTGTTAAGACCTGGCGTTTCTTTGTGATTAACTACTTCATCATGTTCACAGAGGCTGTGATTAAATGTGTGTTGTTTTATGACGACGGTGTAATAAAAGTTCTTTTTTTCTTTTTTCTTTTTCAGCAGGTGAATGTAGAAAGGGCTAAATAAGAAGTGGGCTGCTGAAAATATAGAGGGTTTCTCCTTACAATTCCCCTGGCACGCCCGCAACACCGTGGCTCTCAGATTTCTCAAATCACACACAACAACCGTGAATTGTGTCCTGTCTGGGGATTTGGTGAAATAACCCGACTCCAGAAGTCATAAATCTGGCTGAAATTGGTCTTATATGCGGGCCAAGTAAAGCATTCTAGTGGCAGCGCCTGTGCATTATAATGTCTGCTCACCCTTGGTTGCAGGGGGAGCAGACAAACATGTAACATATAATTTGAGATATGCATTATACATGCTGTGTGAGCAAGAAATCATGTCACATAGGTGCACAAGGCGTGTGCTGACACACACTGGCAGAAAATATAACAGTCGCACACATACACACACACAAGCAGACATCAGAAACTAAACAACAGTGAGGAGGTAAATCATTTACCTAACATTGCCCTTGAGAGAGTGTAAAATCATTTATATGAGGCCTAGACAAAACCTAGTACACAATATCGAAATGGAAAGCTGCACTCACACACTCTTGTCATTGTCATACTCTACTGCATATCACAGAGGCCAGGAGTTATCGGCTTGTTATTGAGTTAACACAGCTCTGCTATGCGGCGCTATCAGATCCACTCTGAGCAAAGTGAAATAGAGGCAGCGGGTGTGAATGAGTGCTGAGGAATGACAATTTCTCCGAATTGGGGAAATATTATTATACTGAGTCAAGAATTTCCTCATTACGGAAAGATTTTCCGCTTTCGCTCTTGCTCAGCCTTGCACATCTCCACGTCTGCCTTTGACTTTACTGTATATGAGTGTGTGTAGACAGCCGAGCCTGTCTTCAATTATTCACCTTTGACGGCTTTTCAACTCAAGACGATCCCTCAGCTCTCTCTTTGCCCCCTCATGTCGCGCTGTGCTCAGCCCAACTTTCTCTCTCGTCGTTTTTTCTCCTTCACTTCTCTTTTTCCGCCTCTTTTCACCCCACGTCTGTCTTCTTCTTTCATGCCTCAAACCTTTCATCCTCTCCTGCAACACCCCCCAACACCACCACCCCTTCCTCTTTACATCTCTCCCAATCTTGAGGTATCCCATCTCTACTCGGGGCTTGACAAGTAATGGGTGTGTCTCTCCTCCTTTTTCGCCTGCTCCCTCTACCCTCCAAACTCCGCTCCGCCATCGCTCTACCCACCACACAATCTCCTCTCATGTTAGGGAAACCTGTAGGCATCCGAGTGCTACTTTTGATCATTGCTTTTACCAGGAACCCTCATCGCCTTGCTCTGCCTTGGGGTGGCAAGGAGAGGCAGACAGTGAAAGAATGAAAGGCAGAACAGAGTAAAGTTATGTCAAGTCTGGCTGACATGTGCAGCCAGGCAGCTGCTGCATGCAGCGGAGAGCAAAACTGGCACATGCAGCTCTCAGCTACGTGCAGTAAATAAACCTCCTGTTAGAGCTTTTGTATATAACACAACACGGGATGACATACACGCTCTCCGTTATTGTGGTGACACACTTTTCCAGGTATTCACGTGTAATTGAATGGAAGATAATAAGAAAGAAGAAACAGGCAAGTGTAAACACTGTGCTCCCACACAGCACCTAAATCAGGCCAAACAGTAGCAACTCTGGCACCGCTTGTTTTATTTCGTAATTAAAGTTCCTCCTCCAGCCAATAAATTTGACAACACTCAAATGCAGTTATGAGAAGGATTTCTTTGTGTTGAGTCCAAATCTTGTCTTGAAACAGTAAACAGTAATTTAATAGTTGTAAAAACACAGTAACGAGATGCATCATTCCTCAAGTATCTGATAGAACCTGATATATCTGATCTATAGTCCAAACATGTCATTAAAAACATCATAATATTCCGCCTGCAGCACCTCCACAGTCAATCTTGTAAGGAGGGAAAGTACTGCTTCTACTTCCTCTAATGGCGCGTCTACATACGAGGCGTTTCAGTCCCCCGTGTCACAACAGATACGTTTCTAATTTAATCAGTACTGTTGTCTACACATTCCACATGACGGCTCGCTTTTTAGACGCAACCCCAAGTGGTTTTTCACGCTTCAACTCACAAACACGGGTCACCTACAGTCAATACTGAACGCATCCTATGTAGACACAGCCCGGAAGCTGCTGCTGCTGCTCTGCTACACCTCCTAGGAAGACACAGTGTAAAGGTTGAGGGGTTCAAGTCTGTTGCACCTCTGACCACACCCATCACCAAAGGGTGTGGTTTGTTGTTCTAATGAGCAGACTTTGATGTTGTATTGCATGACAGTACATTGGGAAGCGATGTATACAAGTGTGGACAGAGCAGATTTATTAAACTGGGTGTAGTTACTCTTTAAAGCTGCACTAATCAATATATTTATATTAACGAACATAAATGATTATGAATAATGTGAAAGGTGCCGCTCGTAGTGATGAATCCACAGAGAATTATCAGGCAACTCTGCAGTTCCCGTCAGCTCTACTGAGCATTTTATTGCCTTTCCTCTCACTTTTTTGGTTTTGAAGCCTACAACTTTACTGTTTTGGGTCACGTTCACTGCATCAACTGGAACTGTTTTCAGCAAAATAGTTCTGACAAACCCACTGTACGCTACTTGCCCAACACCAAACGGCAGACACACAAAGTTAGCAATAGCTTGTAAACATAGTGTAGCATTAGCAGCTAAAGAGCCAGATGTTGCCCTCAGGAGTCAGAGGAGAACAAAATAAAAGTAAAAGGAGAATGAATATTGGACCTACATTTGTCAGGTGGGCAGAAACACGACTTTAAAGAAATGCTAATGTTGCTTTGTGTGTGCTGGATGTGTAATTAGGTTGCTAACATGTTCATCATATCCACTTTATAAGGTTACAATATGTCATTGTTACAGTTTGTTGGCCTGACTCCAAGTGGCCAAAAGATCAAGATTAAGATCAATTATAATCTCGCCTCACCAGTAGCCATCAAATTCTCAAGAACTTTTAAGGAAAAGATTGGAAATTAGGGGCTTGCATCGGCTCAGTTGAAATTGACTATATCACTTATTGTTGACACAATTCTCTTGCAAATGTACCACAGCTATTGTACAGAACTGAATTTTTGAACAATTTCACAGACCATACATCTACTTGAGTTAATGCAGTGAAATTCCTGGCAATGTCTAATGCTTCTTATGCTCTCATGCTTTTCCTTGTTTGTCAGAAAACACCATCAACCAATGAAATGGTCTTCTAAGAATGTAAAAGTCTCATTATTCTTTGGTGTCATCTAACACTTGGCTTAAATCAAGACTAAAACATAGCTATGAACTATGGGAAAAACCATAGTGGGGATTTTATAAACACTACAACACATTTCTGGGGAAGACAATTTATAGACATTTCTTTGTGTTGGATCAAGCCTACTTGCATTTCTCTTCCAACTGATTGCATGATATATTCATTATCATAACATGCGTTTGCCTTAGGCAAGCATAAAAACTTTTTTTATTACTGTTTCCATTCAGTCTGTCTAACTCAATACCTCATAAAAGAAAAGGAGGAAAACCCAGCTATTGACGTTATCATTTCTAATGGGATCAATTATGTGTCAAAGGGCGGAAATTAAAGAAATATACAAAATTATCTCTCTCTCGCTTAAACGTGTTGCTTCATTTAATACAATTCAAAAGGAAAAGAGGGTATTAAACATGTATAGAGAAAGACAGAAAGTTCCCAGAGCCCGGCCAGCAGTATGGAGTGAGTAAAGGTTCACACAGCTCCAGTCACTGAAGCATTAAAATCTAACAGAGGTGTTAAACTTTGGACGACCGGCAGGACACGCTGCATAAAACAGCAATAAATTATGCCAATGAGTAGAAGTGCAGACTGCTGGAAATAAAATGTGGTTGAGTGTGTGAGGTGAAAGTGTGCACACTCTACAACACACACACACACACACACACACACACACACACACACACAAACACTGCCCCTCTGTCTGTCAGGTGGAATAAAAAGTTATGAGCCCGGCTAAGAACATAGTGATTGCCACAACCCGAGCCTCTTTATCACATTCCTGGAACAGGCTCTGCATCGCTGTCACGCTTTACAACACATTGAAAGTTCCTACAATAGAACATAAGAAGTATTCTTCCTGATCATAAACTGCGAGGTTACATTGAAAAATGCACAAAGCACGTTGCTTTGACTGCCGGAGCTGTTGGATGTCTTCTCAACGTCTGTTAACATGACTTACAGTGACGTGAAAAGGATGTACGTGAGGGACCACATAAAGGCCCCTACAGCTTGCATGTATAGCACACTATACCTCACAGACACACATGCATAGATCTTTATACTATTAATGATTGGAATTTATGGAACTGTCAAATCAAGATGCTTTATATAACAGCATCAAACTGAAAACTTCAGATTGAATTTCATTTGGTATACAACTTGGATTATCTGTTCAGTCAGAGAATGGTAGTGGTGTGTCCTGGTGGACCTTCAGCAGTTATCCCACTCTTTCACTCTCCTCAGGTTTCAGTTGAGGGCAAAATGTCATCACCTGCTGAGATGTCAATGAGCTTTTGGAAAGAACTGGTGTGTGGGCTGTAGGCTACTGCCCTCTTCTCAGTATAATGGAAATATTTAACTACTGAACACCTTGGTGGTCAACAGACTTGATTAACATTGCTTCCATGGAATATGTTTATAAATGCATAGTTTAATAATCCTAGTTCAGTTACTCTGCTAAGAATGTTTTTTTCAATTCAACATCAGTTAAATAATTCAACTTTGTAAAAGCTGATTTAGCTTGTTTTGATGCCCAGTCACATCAAATCCAAAAAGTTCCATAAATTCTATTCATTAACTTGTAGAGCTAGCTAGTAAAGCTACCAAACTGACTGCTAACAAGCTAGCCAGCTGGGAGCATGCTGGTGCTAATCAGTCACAATCACTGTGCAAATAGCTCTGCCTAGCTACCTAGTTTGCTCTGCCAGTTAGCAAGCTAGGTAGCTTGGTCGCTAACGGGACAATAACTTCACACAGTTTGTTCAAGAGGTATTTTTACCATCAACCCTTGTTTCGTGACTGTATACAAAAAATGACACTGTTGTGCAGCAGTTTATAGGACGGTTAACCTTCATTTTGGAGTCTCCGCTTTCCGTTCCCTCAAAGGTCAGCATTGTCAAGACGGTTTGCAAGTGGTCAACACCGCAAATTTACATGTCAAAGTTCCACAAAAAAAAAGTGCAGATTTTTCAAGTTTCAATTGAAATGACTTTATTCCACCACAAATTGTGTATACTATGTAGCCTACATATACACATGGGTGACAAATTAATTAGGAAAAACCTGAATAAATGAGTGGTAAAAGATAAGAAATGCAGATGCTTCCATACAGAGTAACTGTATGGGGGGTTACTGGATGGTTTAATTAGTATGAAAATTATGAAGAGTGATAAGCATGGCCTTTACAGTCACCGGAGCTCAACTCAACTGAACGCCTATGGAAGATCTTGGAGCAAGAACAATAGACGGCGTTCTCCACCACCATCAAAACACCGAATGAGGCAATATTTTTTGGAAGAATGGTGTTCATCCCTCCAGCAGACTTAAAGAATCTATGTCAAGGAGTACTTAAGCCGTTCTGGTGCGTCATGATCACCCAACACCTTAAGACTTAAATTTGTCACAGAGTTGTAGACCTACATTATACATACACTACCTTCCAGGCTACCATTGGTTTCCATTTTAGATTTAAATCATGCCTGAGATAGGTAATCCTTCAATAAACATAATTCGTCACACTGAATTTTTTGTCAAAGTTACATTATTATTGTCTGGTACTGCAATTCGAGCAGAGACCATTTTGACAGCTACACTTTGGTTGTGGTGGTATCAAGGGTGCTCTGAAATCCAGTATATATATATATATATATATAACAAGCAAACTAATAAATAAGAGTGCCTTAAGGGTAATAATTCAATCCAAAAATATAAGGTTTGCTTTGGAAAATGGTTGGCAGAAATGTAATATAACAGGCTGATGCTGATTAAAAACCATCAGTGAGGTCCTGTAAACAGGCTTAATTAGACTAATTAAAATCTTTACTTAAAAATTTATTTGCAATCTTCAACTTATAACCATAGAAAATGATGATGTGGCTGTCTCTTTAACAAAAAGATGTTAATGCACATCGACAAATTAACACAATAAGAGTCATTGTGCTTGGTGACAGAAACAGTTACATGGCTCACTTCGCTTCACGTTTTTTCCTTTTTTCTCCCTCTCCTGTCTTGAGTGAGCCATTTAGCTGTCGGACTTCTCAGAGTCCCTGTTCATCTACCCCTCCACTGCCTCCTCCCCTCCTTTGGTCTCCTTCTGTTTTTCTTTCTGTATTCCACTCTCTATCACCTCGCTCCCTCTCACCTCCCACGAATTGCAGAGTTCACGACACAGGCAACCTGTTGTTTTTGTGTGCAACAAATGCCCGTCACTTGCCCTTGCAATCAAAATTAATGAGCAAAGACACAAAGACCTGCACACGCAATCAGCAGACAAATAGTGACACTCTCGTAGTACACACGCACACGCACGCACGCACGCACACACACACACACACATTCAGAGCCTAAAGTTTTATGGGTAAGTGGTTTTACAAGCTTAAATGGGTTTTTAAGTACAGGGTATCTACCTATTGAGACCAGAACTACATCTGTCACTCTGTCATTACTGAGCACGCACACACACGTCACATATGAGTATGTGTGCGCGTTTTGTGACCATGATGAATTTCCTCCGCCCTTCCTCCTGTCTTCCCCTCACTCTTCCACTCCTCTCCTCTTTCTTTCATACCTCACTTTCCACCTCTCCCTCTCCCCTTCCATCCCTACATCCCTCCATCCCTGCGTCCCCGGCCATACAGAGTTCACTGTTGGTGTGGCTGCTGTGTGTTTTGGCAGGTCACACTGAGCCTCTCTGGTCCAACCAGAGTCGGCTCAGCGTGGGTTGGAAAACCTCACAGTGCTTGCTGTAGGCCATCTCTTACACACAAACACACAAAGCAGATTACACACACTCATGCGACCTACACACAGATCCACACACTTTCAATAGACCGTTCACACACGTCTTATTTTCACAACACAGCTTCAAAAGAGCAGGGTTCTAGCCTGACCCCTGACAGCTGTCATTCGTCACTGTGCCACTTTGGCAAAGGATCATGGGACATGCGGTTTTTCCAGAAATGCCATATAAAACCACACTCAGAGTCGAATCCCCGACAGAAGAAGAGGTGAATTATGTGTAATCCTTCAGCCTGAACGGCTGTGGGCTATGGCCAATGTCAAGACCATTTCATTTAAAGAGCATGAACCTTGTGCTGTGGTGGTGACTGAAAAATACCATTTGCATCATTTTACATGCATACGAATTGGCCATTTATATGTAGGTCTGTGAACACAAGAGACACAAAAATCACAAGAGCTGGAATTCACTTGGATTGGATTTTAAAGTGGACCTGAAATTTGAATTCTGCTCACTTTTGTGTAAGGAATTATAAACATTATTGATACAGCTGCATATTTTTTCATTTTTGCTAAGAGGATTTCATATTTTGACACATACTTGTGGGAAGCGGGAGTGCCGTGGGGGAAGTTCTACAACTTTAAAGTGGTTTTGAAGATGTTTCTGCCATAAACCTATTAGAAATATTCTGTATTTCTGCTAGACATTTATTTTTGTCCGAGTGGGAGGGCATATGACACAGTGTTGAAAAAGAAAACTCTGAAACCTCTAATAGTAATATACTTCATGTGTTTTCACAAAGTTTATAGAAACTGATGAAATTACTATACAATCAGTTCAAGAAAAAGTGCTTCCCACTGCCAATCAGCATCATATTGATCAGTTCTACAATAAAATCTCTGCAATCAAGCAAACTGCCAACTGTCGAGGAAGGAGGGGTGCAGACAGCACAGATTGCCCGATTTTGGACGAGACGTCCAGCACCAAATTGTGATTCACTCTCCGGAGATAAAGACGGACTCTCTGGCTGTCTGTTTGTCTGGCATCTTCAATGTGACAGACAGATGAGTCATAACTGTGTCCCAGAGCTGACAGGCTGTTGAGATGAAAAAAAAGTGGAGATGTGGAACAAGAGGTTGGATGAGAGGGGAGGATAGGGGGTGGGGGGCTGTCTGCTTTTTGCTATAGATATATTTTCAAGGAGAAAATGAAGTGAAAATGAATTTTGCACCTTGTCATCTTATTTTCGTATCCTAATACTGAGCATTTCATGCCAAAAATCACATTTTCCTCAACGTTTGTACCTTGAATCTCCAATACTTTACCCTACTCCTTGGAAGACTGGATGCTTTTTGTAGTTGTTACATCACATATCACTTGGAAATTCAAACCAATAACCCCAACAAATGCTTGAATCATCCCTTCTGTCCCTCCAGTCCTATAATTTCGCTTCAGTGTGACATCAAATGCAACACTGGGAACACAATATTTCACATTTTCCTCTTTCTCCTTCTTTCATCTACTGATACTCAGAACACTGCAGACAAGTAGGTTTACAGTATGGACATATTACCTTGTATATACGTATGCAGTGGGTACTCAGTACTCAGATCTGGTACTTAAGTGAAAGTAGCAATACCACAATGTAAAAACACTCCATTACAAGTGAATGTCCTGCATTCAAAATTTTACTCAAGTGAAAGGTATGCAAGTATTATCAGCAAAATGTACCTAATGTATCAAAAGAAAGTACTTCTTATGGAAAATGGCCCATTTCAGAGTATTATTAGATTACATAATAATTATTATTACTGATGCATTGGTGTGTACACAGCATTTTAATGTTGTAGCGGGTCGAGTTAGAGATCATTTTAACTACTTTATATAATGTTGGATAGTGTAGGACCTATTTATGATTTGTTTGATTTATTCTACACATTTTCTTTATTTCGGTAATATTTTCTTCTGTTCATTTTCTGGTAAGAACTGGGCAGTACTATAAGCACCTCTAGTTTATTTGATTTGCTTGCTAATGATGAAAAAAAACAATGGACTTCTTGTGCCTGTATATAATATCAGTGGCCTTTTTATTTCAGGTTGTTTGATTTTAATTATGGACAAATAGCCACTAAAGGTAGTTTAATCCATTACAATACATTGTATTTTATAAATGGATTACATGTTTTGTCAGTCAAGTCAAATCTTGTCAAATGTAGTGGAGTAAAAAGTACAATATTTCCTTCTGAAATGTAGTGGAGTAGAAGCAGAAAGTAGCAGAAAGTACCTCAAAACTTTACTTAACAGTGCTTACTGTTGTGTGCACTCGTGTGTGTGTGTGTGTGTCTGTCTGTTCTTTCTAATGTCAGTGGATATGCAAGTGTGTGTGTGTGTGTTTCTCTCCTAGCCCCGGGGCCAGTCACAGCGAGGTGTCCCCCAAGGCCTCCCCCCCCCGCCTCCCGATTTCTCCTGTCTAACCCTGTCCTCCTCCCTTTCCCTCCTTCTCCTCCACCTCCTCCCCCACCCCCGTTGCCCCTCCTTTTGCCCTCTTTACCCACGACACTTTGAATCATGCAGAAATTAATGCAGATGATGCATTCACTGTCTCATTGTCTCCTTCATTCTGTGGATGGATATCAAGATGACAGCGACATCAGGGCAAACTACTGACATAAAGCTTTTAGCAAGGCTGGAGGGTGTTTATGTACAGTATGTGTAAATGCAAAGATGTGTGTGTCTGTGCGTCTGTGTGTGTGTGTGTGTGTGTGTGTGTGTGCATGTGTGTGCATACATGTGAGAGAGAGAGAGACAGTATGAGCAAGTTTGCCTTTTGGCACATGCCTGTTTATATGTGGGAGAAACTGATGTCGTGATGACGTGTGTGTGCTTATGTGTCTCTTTTTGAATTGAAGTGTCTTTTGTCAGTGCGTACATACATGTGAGTGTGAATATGACTAAGTTTGGTCCTTCCATCACATGTTTGTGTGTCTCTGTGTGTGTGTGTGTGTGTGTGTGTGTGTGTGTGTGTGTGTGTGTGTGTGTGTGTGTGTGTGTGTGTATGTGTGTGATTACACATGCGCATGTGTCACGCTGTAATCCGCTACCTGGAGAGCGCAGAAAGGGGTTATGGGTAATATGCGAACTGCTGTTTGATTGATGAGCCAATCAGAGTGGCACAAAGGATTTCATTAACAATAGACACCCTGCCACAAATCAGCAATCATCCACACACACACACACACACACACACACACTTATCAGCATACACACACACACACACATCCCACAAACACACTTACAGTCACTTATCGACACTTGCGAGTGTGTTAGCACCCACTCGTCCGCATCCACACTGAGAGGGTGGGGGTGTGTGTTTGACATAAGTAACACAGTGTTATCACAAAGTCAGCAGTAATATTGTGGCCATTTCATCAGCACGGGCTGAGAGCAGCGAGAATGCATATGGGTCACCGGTTTGCTTTTGGGAAAAGCCACGCACGCCGAATCAAAACCGAGCGGGTATTTATTCTTTCCCTGCACATTTGGCCTGTTTCTCAATCACTGTGCTTTTGATAAAGAGCGGGGCTACTTGACGGCGGGGGGAGAAACTCAGCCGGCAGAATTACTTTTTTTTTTAAAGTAAATTAGTTTTTATGCCCCGTGAGCCCTTTGCTCCGTTTTGATCTCCTCGTTTTTTTAAGAAGGGGGACACAGCTGCTGAAACATACACACACACACACACACAATAACACACAGGGCATGGTAAAAGGCTACACTTTCTCATTAGGGTGACGGGGGTGTTATTTTTGTGTGTGTGTGTGTGTGTGTGTGTGTGTGTATTAGGGAGCTTCGTTATTATTGATTGCAATAATAAGATATGTGGACACAGATTATTTGCATCCCTGAGCAGAGTTATTGTTATCAGGAGGGGATGATGTGATTATGATGGTCATATCCACACTGCCTGGGGCAAGACGCTGTCTGACTGACTGCACGTGTGTGTGTGTGTGTGTGTGTGTGTGTGTGAAAGGGAGAGAGAGGGAGAGAAAGGCTGAGCGACACAGACACAGATTGTGGATCTGTGTGCGCCTTGCCATCTCCATAGCATGTCTATGTCTAATTGGCACAGGCTGATTCCACCCCTGGATTCCATTTTACATGGTTACCAAGGTGACAGCATCCGTTGTCTCCATCGTCGGGTAGACAGAAGCATGTCAGTTCGCACTCGTATGAGCATGTGCACACACACACACACACACACACACAGATAGGAGCAAAAGCAAACGTGCAGGAGCCCCAATCCTTGTTAATTAGCTCCATCTATTAGCAGCAAATCCACTAATTAAAGCCGAGCCAAGACATGACCCAAAGAAAGCTATCTACATAAGCCATATGGAGGGCGAAATGTGGAAGGGACCCAGTAATGACAACACACACAGACACGCACAAAATGGTTCTGTATGTACCAAGGAAGGTCAACGGAAACCCTTGGCTGTTTTTATCTGCCAGCCCTTCACAGAAGTGAAGAATATCATGGGTAAACAGAGGTTTGCTGCTGCAGCCTTGATTCGGTCTTGCATGGCAAAACACCACAGCACACCCTGAAAGCCGAGATAGAGACAAAAAAAAAACTGGAGAAAGGAAACAGAGTGAATACAATTAATACATTTTTTTTAAAAAGCCTTTTTACACAAATAGCAAAGCCTCAAGGCCGCGAAGGGAGGCTCGGTAAATGTTCCTCTCATTTATTTTTATCTGCCATCTCTTTTCAAAGAAAAATAACCTCATGTAGTCGCGCACCGAAAAGTACCTATTGGTTAAAAGGTGAACTCAGCGTGAAAAGGAAAGGCAGGGTTTTGCATTTAAGTTTGGTTCTTTCTGCTTTTGTTCGCAGGGGCAGCAGAGAGGTTTCTGAGTTGGCTTTTAAGGCATCGTGCTGCAAAATCCTGATGTTGATAAATGGAACAGAGGCCCGCTGTGAAGCTCTTCGGTCCCCAGACCCTCCCCTCCCTCCTCGTCCACCTTCAATGGAGACACAAGATGAATGAGAACAAACTGGTAAAATAGCAGAAGGACAAACAGCAGTGATCAAAAAATATTAAGAGGGAGGAAGATGACGAAACAACAAAGACAAGATGACAGATAGAAAGTGTGTGATTGAAAAATGCTCATCTTCTTTAAAGAATTAAAATATCTGACAACACGATGATATAGTTCCACTCAATTCCAATGCAAATCAACTTGTCAAAATGTCACTTTTCTCTGCTACATTCTCTCCTAAAAAGGTATCAAAAGTGCATAATAACCACACTGTGATTGCCTTATAATTATCATAATCACATCATTATCTAATAAACATAATGTGCTAAAAATTAAAGGCTTGAATACTTTATGGGGCAAACTGAATAATTAACGGCATTCCATTAACTCAAATGTAATTTTCTGATGCACCCTGCAAGTTTCTCCATGCTTTTAATGGGATTTCAGTCTACTTGTGATGCATCCAAACGCACTTCAAGCTAAGTGTGAAAATGCTGTTTACCGAATCAACGTTTTAAAACTCAATATTAGACTAAATGTCTCGTTAAGATGGGTATTTTATGCATTGTTAGATCACGAGGAGAGCAAGAGTCTGCGAGGGAAGAATGGATGGGGAGGAAAATATGGTGTTGGGGTGGGGTTGTCACCCACCACGTTGCTGCTTGAAAGCACATTCAGGTGTCAATCTCCTGGAGGAATTAGAAAGCTCTGCGGGATGCCACTTATTTTCTACCCTCAGCACGCTGTCTTTCTCCCCCTCTTATTCTCCCTCTGTTAACCGAGTGATCAGCGCTGCATTAGTGTCAGTATTACAGCGTCACATTTCTCTCTCAAAATGGCGTTACTAGCCATTACACTTACTATAAGTATATTCAGGAATCAAAACTATCACACACATTAATACATGCCTGTAAGGGATTATGTTGTTTTTTTTTAGCACTTTGACTGATGTGATCCCTACAGCATCCATGGTCATTTGGTGGGGGATTACAGGAGGAACATGTAGTACATACAGACGGCTTTCACTTTCCTGTTTAAGCTGCTAAATTGATCATATGTTCCCAGCTTGTGATTTTAATACTTCCAACAGCATTAGAAGGCAGCAAAAACTGTACATTTCACTTTTCTCAATGATGCTCTGGAGTGAATCATGATCATTTTATGTTTCCAGGTTACAATTATTATTACTTTAGCTTGAGTTGGCTAAACATCAGTACCAATGTAAATATCTAGGCCTACTTAAAGCTGCACTGATAAATATTTTATATCAACAACAGAAAAAGTGACATGTAATGTGTAATGTGAAAGGGGTCGCTTGTTGTGACAAACCCACAGAGAATTATTCATTATTGTTCCATTCACCTCTATGGAGCATTTTAGCCTCTTTAAGCGCATTGTTTTGGTTTTACGGGCTGCAACTTTATTGTTTTGGGTCACTCATCAGCGACATTTTCGCCCCCAACAGGCAGCTGTTTTCAGTGAAAAGGTTCTAAAACCCATTTTACGCTACCTGCCCAACACCAAACTGCAGACATACACAATTAGCGGTTAGCTGGTGAACATGGATGAGCATTTAACAGCTAAACGGCCAGATATTTGTGTGGATGTTTGACTTGCCAGGTGGCCAGAAATATGACTCCAAATGAATGCTAATGTTGCTCTGTGTCTGTTGGATTTGCTCACATGTTCACTGTCATGATGTAATAATATGTCAGTGTAGTGTTTACAGCTTGTTGCACTGCCCCCAAGTGGTCAAATTTTGTTTAAATTTAAACATAAAATATTTGAGGCAAACAGACCACTCTCTCAAAAATGTAACAGTAGAAGAACAACTCATGTAGTCCTGTATCTGTTTACAGCGCAGCAAGACAAACCTTGGGCTGAGTGGATGCACCATATCATGTTGTTTTAATGAAGAAGACTACAGAACACATTCAGAAATGCTCAACATGGTGATACTGAATTCATGATAGAACATTGGTGAACCGGGTTTTGTCTTCCACATCACGTCCAGTATGTTTATGCATCATTTTCTGTGAATCTCTTGAGCGTGTGTAGGCGATTTGAACCCCATGTGAGAATGGCAGACTCCGCAAGTAACAGTGAAAACTACTGCAGGGAGAGGATATCACAGAATGGCTAGAATGTCAGTCATAAATAGTTTCAGAAATGGGGTTTGATGTGAGGAAAATCTCAAAAAGTATAACTTTAAGAAGAAGGTATTCAGAGTCAAAGTTATTAAGATATCATTTTGGAAAGTGGACTTTAGTAGATGCAATCTTTCACAAGTGTTTAGTGACTGGACTGTGATCAAACAAGGCACAAATAAAGACCGACCTGTGCTCTTGGAGACAGACTGCAAATGGACTTGTTTACAACTGTCCAGCCTCTGACAATTTCATACTAACAAGCTTCATAATAAGACAGGTACATTAAATAGCTGTATTACATCAGAGGAGTACTTTTTTTTTATCCATCCTTGGAAATTATGCATAATATTATAAGCATCACGGCATCACCCTGTGAAGGCAGAGCATGACGTAACTGTTGATGATGTACGACTGTCATATTGTCTCTCTGGTAACTGACAAATCAGTGCGGTATTTTTAGCATTGTATGGGAGTGCGAGAGCAACAGGCCTGATCGCTGTGCTCCCGTCCTCCTACAGATCAAGAACTGGCCTTCTGGGTGACAACAAAGTGATGTCTCCCTCCTCCTTCATCTGCCAGACGGCCTAAAGATGCATCACTGTAGCACCGAAACGCTTTTCTCAGCCCATTTTCCTCCTCCATGTATCTCCACTTTTGTTGTCAGCTGGAGCAAAAGGGATATAAAGAACATTGTGGCAGATTATAGGGAAGGTGTGCAGATGGAAACCCCGATGCCGTGCACCTTTCCCCCACAGAGTGCCTTTTTTTCCACCAAGTCGAGCCTGATGAAAGTTGAAAATCTTTCAGGGACTTAAATCGTTTACCATGCAGCCTCGCTCACCACTCTGTTTAATGGGCTGTGTGTTGGTGGCACTTGTATGGTCCACAACATTCAACACTATTGAACGTGACCCTGTCTTTCATATGAGGGCCAGCCTCCAAGCAGTCACTACGCTGAAAAGGGGGGGGTTACAGGTATGTGCCACTGTCTGTGTCCTTCTCCACGCATAGCCTTTTCAATTCTTTACACTCCATTGCTTTTGCCCTCCCCTCTACTTTCACCAGACACAGCGGCACTCAGTCTCTCTCCCCTCAAATCACCGTCTCCATCTACGAGGGGGGTAAAAAATCAATACAACACCAAACAATGCTTTATAGGCCTAAGTGTGCAGTGTGCAGAAAGGTCACTGCTATACATTATGTATGGTGGCCAGCTAATGGTCAGTGTGCTTGCAGACAAATGGACTGTAAACATCTCCTTTGTGTGATGATCACACACGGGAGATGCTCACACACACACACACACACACACACACACACACACACACACACACATGCACACATAGGCAGAAATGGATGTAAACAAGCTACATTCATACAGTATAAAGTGAGTCTGAAATGGTTACACATATATTCAGAGGCACGTTCACAGAGGTGACACTCAAACCTGGAGTCTTGTCGTCACCGTGAGGTTGCCAGGCAACCAGTGGAGACTGTAGAAAGTTACCCAGGCCAGGCAAATAAATAGTACCAGAACATACCGCTTGTAAAACTACAACGTGTCATTTTTACACTTCGGATTAAACAAACCAGGCTAGCTGTTTCTCCCCTCTTCCAGTCTTTGTGCTAAAGCTAAGCTAACCGGCTGCTTGTGATAGATTTGCATTTACCGTCCAGACATGAGAGTAGTATCGATGTTCTTATCTAACTCCTGGCAAGGAAGCAGATTAGTATTTCCAAAAATGTCAAACTATTCCTTTAAAAACAGGTGGGCTCTGTAGTTTTTAGCTAATGTTACTCAAACAGGAGTAAATAGTGTGTTTGTTGGGGACTATTTTCAGCTGCAGATTAATACACACTTGACGCTCTAGTATTTACAACATCAGGACGTGTGTGTGAGTCAAAGTAAGCTATAGTGTGTGTGTGTGTGTGTGTGTGTGTGTGTGTGTGTTTATGGTAATTAAAGAACATGTCAGCCAGTGCAACAGTGTGGCTCACTGATGTGTTTATAATAGTTTTTGGACAACACTGGAGCTCTATGGCACAGAGGAAGAAGATATATCAGGCTTTGGATACACACACACACACAGTTCTTGTTTTGTTTTTTTCATGGGATTTATGGATGATAAAAACATATATAGAATGTCAGTCTTAATCTTTTTAATTACTTTTTAAAGTCTGCTTAATTCAGATTATTATTTCACCAATAGCTGCAACATCATTCAGACTGCATCATTCATATAAATAAATGATCTCATTTAGTCTCATCAGCCACAAAGACTTATCGCTTCATCCATCAGACAACTTACATTTACCTCCCTAATGAGTGCAGTAATCCCACCAATCAAAACTACACCCTGCCAGGGATTCAACCTATGGCGGCAGCCGTGATGGTGAGCACTGTAACAAGACCAGGAAACTGCAGCCACCAAAAGGGAAAAGAAGGGTGGAAGGGGAAAAAAAAGAAAAGAATAAAAATGACTAAATCTACAATTATTGCCTGGTGGGGAGCAGAGTAGATGCATCAGTGTGATGTGGTAATTGCCTGGACATGCTAGTGGGGGCAGAGAGAACATTATTTATAGAGGAGAAGGGAACAACATGACAGGAAAACACTATGTATGTAGTGTGTGTTGGTGTGTGTGTGTGTGTGCCCATTGACACTCCAACAGGAGAGAGTTTGACCTTCATGTAGGAGTGCTGGAGTTGACACAAGCACGTCTGCACTGGGACAAGAGCTCAGGTTTAACAGGCATATTGAAAAGGTCAGAGCTGTCACTCACACACGCACGCACGCACGCACACACAAAGATGGACAAACACAAACAAAGTCAATATGCGCGTATCCGCACACACACAGGCACAAACACACACACTTGCACACACCCTTACTTACACTCACACACACTTGGAGAGGCAGCGAGCGCATGCCAAAACGGTGAACCATGTCAAATTTAAAGAGAAGTCTGTGCGCTCTCTGCCTATCTCCTTTAGAGACTGACTTAAACACACACACACACACACACACACACACACCAGCACGAAAACACACACACAATTTGGGCAGCTGCCAAAAATCCCTGGAGCTGGCAATTTTTGCCTGGTCTTATTTTTCACCCTCTTTCCACACACACACACAAACTCACACCCGGACAGGGTCATTGGTGTATAAAGTTGTTTTGGTCTGTTTATGGATTGTGATTGGTTGCTGTGTTGCTAGCCAAAAAAAAAAAAAATGAAAAAAAATCTTTCCACTGTAGTAACAGCTCTACCTCACCCCCTGCAGCCTTCCCAGCCTGCTAATCTGCTTTCTGATTGGCTGATTAGGTTCCTCACTCTTCCCTCTCTCTGCCTATACCTTTTCAAAAACAAGGCTTCTCCCATTCACACACACACACACACACACACCGACTGGTGCAGTGTTGACACCTTCTGGCACAATCACAATCACAAACACATACACACACACAGAGATATTTGATTGGCACACACATATTATATAAACAGAAAGGGAGAGTGGGAGAGAGGGGCTCCAAATATAGGTAACAACATTATCCTGAACATCTGTCTATCAGAACTTTATTTCCTAAGTTACAGTATATTACGATTAATTTGGCAACAGACACAAAATATAAACACCTGTATCTTAAAGAGCTAAAACATAACACAGGGGGTGTTGTGTACATTTTAATAATTGCTGCATTTTGAAATAAAGTGGTCGTTATCATATAATGGTACTCAATTCTCAAAAAACAGAGAATGATGTGGTTATTTTTCCTCATGATTATAGAACTAGCAATAAGAAAAAAAATGGGAAATGGATGTAGAAGTTAGTATTTGAAATGATGGAGGAAGAATGATGTTTGAAAGCATTCATTTTATTTACTGAATATGTTGTGTTAATGAAGATGTCGATAATCAATCAAATCTGGAGTCTGAGTTTACACCACAGTAAATCCTACATTCTTACAAAGCAAAATGATGATTGTAACTGTAGTTTACTGCGTCCGTTTACTGTTACTGTTCTGACATCAAACCTTAGATATTTCAACCGCAATGCTGGAAAGCATAAAACGTTGAACCACAACTGGCACTGCTGTAAAACTCACTCAATACACTGCAACATTTTGAAAGCAAATTAAAGGAGAGAAATTGCATGTATTTTTCCTTTTTTCCCCCTTTCCACTCCTCCCATGCATTTCAAAGGCAACAGTGAAGTAATTCGCAATTACGTTGCAATGCTGCTCACCAGGGTAATTAAAGCGTGGTGAAATGCTTGCAAGCACATGTTGCAGTGATTCAGTGATCTGTACACTCAGTAATAAGCATTCAAACTTGTGCTACAGCAATAAGAGGTGACTGTATTGCGCTTTGGATGTAAGGACTGCGTTCGGTGTTTAAAGGTAAGAATTCAGCTTGGCTCTTAGCATGAAGTGTTTTGCATATTGAAACTGAGCCGAAATAATCACAAGATACTGTATCTGTATCTGTACTGTATTCATCTATATTCTAACAAAGGTGAATACTAACCAGGCTAATACTACTCCAAAAACATCCTAGAATGCCTGAAAGTAAAAGGCAACCAGCAGAGTTCAAATTACACCGTGGCACTGTGTCATATACAGCATTTTATCAAAGTTCAGAGGTAAGCTTATTCCATGGTGAAACATCTGCTGTTAAAAAACCTGTCAGAACCAGCAGCTTCAGGAGGGGAGGGAGAGAAGGAGGGAGAGAGAGTTTATTAAGTTATTACTGCTCTAATACCACATATTACAAGGAAAACTAAAGAGCTCACCACTTAGTGAGAGATTTAGGACAGTTTCTAGTTTCATAACTGAGCTGTTTTATGACTAATTTGTCATTGTGTGGATAAATTGCTATGGGAGGGTGTTTCCTACATCCATTCTATTCTGAAATCTTGTTTTTGTGGCTGACATAAAAGAGAGACCTGCTTCACAAAGGTGTGTGATTGGGAAGGGCAGGAGGGGGGGACTTCGCTTTAATGCTGAGCAGAAATAATGAGAGAGAGGCGGCTGAACTGAACACACTAGCAGGAGGTGCGCTCCAGTAGTCAGCACTGCACAGAGCAGTTGTTGAAAATCGCCCATCTGACACCAAAGCCACACACAATAATAATTATGCATAGGCGTAGAAAACAACACATGGAAGCAGCCCATGAGCCGTGATATATAATAAATGCCCTGAAGATGTCCAGATCAATCCTGTCACATGCATTATTGACATTTAAAATTAGAGACGACAGGACATTTAGATTTTGATTTGATTTTAATTATTTCTTATATCATTCATTGCAGCATTAGACGTGCTAATCGTTATTTATCAGTTTTTCAAGACCCCCATTGCCCCAAAGTCGAAATTTTGTTACTAAGCCCACCCTGGCTCCCCCGTAATATGAAAACTGGTACCCAAAAAGCATGTGACAGATTGTGACACGCCATACTGAACATGCGAAAGAACTTTAAAATTGTCCAAAGACTAATTATAAAACATTTTAAAATTGTTTTGGATTGCTGTGGACGTTGGTGATGTCTCATTTTGATGATGTCACATATTCCAGAATTTCCCAATTTCCCAATAAAAGATTGTTAAAACATTTTGTTTTTCTGTTTTTAGCCACGCTAAAGGCTCTATGGATGGTAATATTATTCGGTCAGTTGGTCCACCACTTTGGTCCAGACTAAAATGTCTCAACAACTACTGGACGGATTGCCATGAATCTTTATACGGACATTCATGGTCCCCTGAAGATGAATCCTACAGACTTTGGTGATCCCCTGACTTTCCCTCTAGCACCACCATGAGGTTGACATTTGTGGTTTTTAGTTAAATATAATATCTCATTTAATATTTTTAGTGATTTACAGCTGTACTTTGTTTTTAGTGCTAATTAGAAAATGCTTGCATGCTAACATGCTAAACTAAGAGGGTGAACAAGGTAAATATTACCTGCTAAACATCAGCATGTTAGCATTGTCATTTTAAGCGTATTAGCATGCTGACATTAGCATTTAGCAAAAAGCACCACTGTGAGGCTGTAGACACTAAGACTGATTGAATCTGCAGGCACTACGTGCATGAAAGAACTTAGTTTTGCTTGTGTGTGTTTTATATTGACTCTTACTGATATCCATGTTTTCAAAATAGGAGGATATATCACCTTATCATATATCTTTTGCTGTTGCCAAAAATAGCCTGTTATCACCACAGAGCATTTGGCAGATGGTGACATGCCATATTCAACATGATGTGAAAACAGAAAATTCCCTACTTGAAAACAGTAAAAAAGCTAATTAAATCTAATAATTTTGAACTGTTTTCAACTGATATAGACAATGCTGATATCTCATTTTGGTGCTTCATATTCCACGACTGAATTTTGCAAAAACATGTATTTGTCGAATTTTTTTGTTGGATTGTTCTTGTTTGTCTACACCGGCTCATTTTGTTCAGCAGGACCACGAAGAAAATTGCTTTTTCTGCTGTACATTAATATTGACTCTTAATGATATCCACGATTGCTTTGGCAACAGAAGAAGAAGTGTCATTTTATGATATATCTTCTCACTGCCTGTTGCCAAAAACATGCTGTTATCCCGAAAAAAGGATTTGACAGATGGTGACATGCCACACTCAACATGAAGTGAAAGAAACACACAAAATAAAAACCCATTTTGAAACCATCAAAAATCAATAAAACAGCTTTGAAAACAGTTTTTGACTGATATGAACAATAACTGAGGTTTTATTTCAGCTCTACATATTGCACAAGAATATTTGTTGCGCATTTTGTTTTTCTGTTTTTCCACTTTTGCTCAGCTGAAGCAGCTATCAGCAGGTGTTACAGTATATGCATGACTGAACTTGATTTTCCTTGTGTACATTAATGACTCTTACTGCTATCCACGATTAACTGACAACATAAGAAGATATATCATTCTTATAAAGCAATCCTGACTGTGAGTCAGAGAGAAATATAAAGGTGCAAGCCCACACATGCTCCTCAGAACACAGTGCCACACTCCCAAACACCTTCCCCAGTAATAATCTGTTGAAGGTGATAATTTATTCTCTGTCTTCGTAACTGCCTCCCCACACCCTCCTTTTTTTCCAACTCTCTGCACTCCAGCTGGCACAAAATCCACCCGCGGTGCGTGTCAGATGGGCGGGACGTTACATTTTTTTGGAACAAGTTTCAGTGCCGCAGATGAGGAGTAATTGTCTCGCATTTGCTGCCTGACACTGTGGGTGTTTTTGAATGCAGAGTGCCTCCAACCCTGCCAGCTGTCGACATGTAGCTGAACTGGATATTTCCACTGGATACCACAAAAAGCTGGCATTAGGCCAGGTAGTCTCTTAGACAGACAGACAGACAGACAGGCGGGCAGGCAGGCAGACGGGCAGGCATGCAGGCAACAGGAATGCAATATTCATCAGGTGATACCTCCAGTAACACTGTATTATTTATTAACTCTGAATCAGCTCTGTCATCATCCACACTCTAACAGGATGAGCCTCGAGCACAGCCATAAAGAGGGTGTACGCAATATATAGATGGATTTCCCAAATGAATCAGTGGACCCGATGCAATCTGGTCCAAATACAGCTAATGAGAGGCCAGGCTTCATCTAAAATCCGCTGCGAGGGGATTACACAGGTTCCAGTGAATATTATTTCATTTCTCAGCTGAACTCTCTCTCGGTTTTCTTTTCTCTTTCTTTTTTTTTTATTTCTTTTTTTCCAGGTGAACAGCGTTGTTCTGCCTGCATAATTTGTTTCTATTCTTGTGAATGGCATTAATCAAATCATATGTTCCTCTAATGTACCTCCACCGCTCAGTGTGTTCAGTCTGGCCATTAACACATGAAACCTCCTGTCCAAATAGTTAATACGTGTAGCTTTAAATAGGCATGGGGTGGATTAATGATGAAGGTAATCATTTACGGTATGCTTTATTAATCTGCCCTCCTGTTATTAGGACAGTTATTAAGGCTGTCAGTCATTATGGGGTGATGGTGATGATGGTGGTGGGCGGGGCAGTTTAATATAGACTGTAGGGATCTTTACTATTGATCTGATGTAATGTCTTACCCGCTATACTTTCACCTTTGCTCACTCTAACATCATTCTTATTGCTAACTGTTGACAGCTGAGCCGACATGCTGATGCTTCTGACTACCTATAGAGGCCTGTACAGTGAACAGTTTATAGACATGGAGGAAATATTCTGGAACTTCAACTGCAGAAACTTGCCTTCCTTAAAATAATCTTTATCTTAAGCTACTTTTGTTTATCTTTAAAGGGTCACTCCACTGATTTTACACATAAATGTTCACTTGTCCTACCCAGCCTGTGAAAAACAAGTTCTGGGTTCTTCTGTGGTTCTAGAAGAGCTTTGTCAAATCTGAGAAAATAACCCCTGATAATATCATCAGGGGTTATTTTGGCTTGTGCTTGGAGACTACAAATTTATAACAGGGTCTGGGTTAAAAACTGAGAATTTGCAAAACCCTGTGTTATATTCAACAATAGCATTTTTTTTAACATCCAATGCCAGCCTTTTTTATACAATATCTGTGCATGTAGACGCCAGTGTGGTCAGGAATTGGGAAAGATCATGGTTATGGCAAATAAGCTATGGTCAAGTTCAGGCAACCAAAACACTTGGTTAAGGTTCGGGAAGGATCATGGTTATGGTTTAAAAAATAAAAAGCGTACATTAATTGCAGGTCTTTGACTGAACGCAAACTCCAGTCTCTTGCATGAAAGACAGATAGGCTACAATACCCATCCACCCTGACCTCCAACCCCTCCACTTTCTGCTTTGCTATTTAAAGGACACACTACCTGCACTGGCACTTAATGTTGGCTCTGCATGTAATTCCTAGAAATACTGGGCTGAAAATGTATAGGATTCAGTGTTTTGGTGCTTGAACCATATTAGGGACTAAAAATCATGATATTTCGGCTGCTGCTTTGAGTTTGACCATCTGTCTCTTGTGAGTACCCTAACTTTATGGAGCTGCAATACTAAATCTCTAGTTCACCCTAAAGTGAAACAGTAGTTAGAGCGTATTTATCTTCCATAATGTGACATGTTTCCACGTGAAACTGACAATGTTGACAATTATTTTCAATGGAAAGTAGCTAAAGCCTGCTCGAAAAAGTCACTTGATGACGCTCATCATTATCTGCATTGTTAGCATAATCTATCTATCTAGTGTCTGTGTAATCTGCTTCTAATTTTAAAAACATTTTATGTAGGGTGTTGCTCAAAAAGTTACTAGATTTGTCGCTAGGCACTTTTTTGAAGGAAAAAAAAAGTCTCTAAAGGGGTCTTCAAAAGTCACCAGATCTAGCAAGAAGGTCACTAAGTTGTCAACACTGAAAACAGATCATGTGGGCCAGGTATAGCTAAGACAGGAATTCAAAATCAGATCCTTTAGATTTTATTGGATCGCTCAGAGTGGGCGTGGCTAGGCAAATATGGCGGAGTGATTCTGGGCTATGATGGATATCTATGGATATATATGGATATGTAACGGCAGAGGACTGCTGGCCTCCACCCACATCTCCCTTACCTGCGTTGTCAGAAATGAATAAACTCGATCTCAACCACGCTCTGCGAGAGTTTCCTGCCAACTGACAAACAGACCTCTGACCTGTGATACCACACCCATAGCCAGTATGACCCATGAGCGGTCAAGTGTGGTTTTATAGGCTAGTCGCTCCACATCATATTTGATTGAATAAATGTATGTATACAGTATAGCTGTGAGTTCAAAATGAGTCATCAACAATATTTTAACATTTTACGGGAAGAGCAAAGAGAATGATTTTGACATATAAATATACTCAAAAGGATTTTTTTACACATATTTGGCATGTAGCCAACCAGGAGAAAAGTACACAGGATTAGAACTTGGAAATGTTATTTTTTATCTTTATGTCTTGTTTTTTTATAAACAGGGCAAAACAAGTCTGTCAGTGAGTTGAGATAAATTCCAATTTGTTTCAAAGTTGTCTCAGATCAAAGCATATTCTGCTGATAGTAGTGGAATCCAGCTTTGCATTTGATTCTAAAAAAACATCCCTGAAAGTAAAAGTGCATTTGAACCTAGTTGAATTACAGCACCATAGCCCAATGGCACATGTTTTTCTTTATTTGATCAATATTAAAACTATATGAGGCTAAATGTCTTAACATCTTCATTGTCATTAATTCACAATAAACAGCCTTCAGTTGTCAATAATGTGCTCAAATTATACATCATGTTCTGCACGGATTTCATGGGGTTGCCAGGTTATCGCACATCAATACCAGTGTATTATTTCTTAAACTGATTAACTGCTTCTCTCAACCACAAGATTAATCACCTCCTTTCGGAAAGAAGGAGGAGACCTGACCGGGAACCAGCAGCCATAAAAACCTCAGGAACAGGACCGCACTCGCATCAAACGTTTTATTGCTGCACTAGACGCCCTCAACATCACGCTATGGATGGGTATCTGGCCAAAAATGCTCTGTTTTGTATTCTTTTATTGCCTTGTCTTTGATTTCCAGCACTCAGCGGAGGATGTAGAGGAGTCTTATAGTGTGTGTTGACGACACTGTGTTTATATTTAAAAAAACCCGGATGGGACAGACAAAGCAATGAGGACTGAATAAACATAATCCATAATTAATAAGCTAAACGAGTCACTGCTACATGGTGCACCTGACTGCCCACTGAGACCAGCTCTCAGGCAAGTATTGACTGTACGGGCTGCTGTGTGCCCATACACTATGTATGCAGTAGTGCCTCAGTGCCATCTCGCACATCTAAAAGTGTTTCTCTGTCTGCTTGACTCCATATATGTTTATCTGTGCATGAAGCTATGCATCGTATAGATATTGTACGTACAGGACATCTCACAAAGGCGAAGCATCATGCGCCCATTCGCCACACTCGTTTACCCCATTTGTGTTTTTCCTGCTTCCTCCCGTTACTATTTTTGCATCTCCCCATCACCAGAGTCAGTGAAGCATGGGGAGTTATTAGAGCATCTCTGTCAGCTTATCAAAAAACAAACATATCTTGCTTCATAAAAAAAAAAATCCCAACTCTCTTATTATTGCACGCAGCATCACAGCTAATGTACATGCAAGTTAAATGATGAAGAGCCTCTTTTCAGTGCAACATTCTTGCTAGATTTCACATTTAAGTGTGAAAAAAAGGAAGGCCTGCTTGCCTGATGGGAAAATACATAAATGCAAGCGGAAGCACATGCAGACCCACAAAAACACAGAGCCCAAGTGTCAGTAAAACTATTCCACATCGCGAGAGCCCCTGACTCCACTTCAAAGCTCTCCGGCTGACAGTGGCTAATGATGAACACTCAGATGAAGAGCAAAGAGACAGCGATCCAGACTCCACATAAAAAGGCCTCTTCCTGTCTTTTACGCCGAGATAAAAGACGAGAACTCGTGCCCGACTGCGGCTAATGTGCGTTTAAGCACTCATACATACATACATAAATGCGTACACAGGCAGACACACTTATCATGCAAATGTAGAATAATTACTGTCTTGTCTGAGAGAGGAAAGCTGGGTTGCCTTTTGAAGATAGCGATCCTCAAAAGATTCATTGATGTTACGCTGGGTAATGGAGGAGAGACACTAGGAAGACACCGAACTGGTGTCTCTTACTCACTCTTATATCCTGTATTTCTCTATGCACCATGGTGTGTATTTACATCTGTTGTGACGATGGAAGAGGCCATGTGCAGGTGTACAACAAGGCAATCGCTCTCCAGAAGGTGTGATCACCAGGAGTCACCCAGGGGTCAGGGTTAAGGTGCCCTAGGGCTACGACTGTGGCTACATCCACACTTATACGTTTTTGTTTTAAAACTTTTGCTACATTTACGCCTAGCGTCCACACTACTCCGGCGTTTTATAACCCCTAAAACGGAGCTGTGTTGTGTTTTCATGAAAAAACGAAGGAGTTATCATAGCACCGAGGACACACACACACACACACACACACACACACACACACACTCCTGCACAGGCAAACACACAAACTAATTGGCCGCCCCATTAGTAATTTATTAAGCTTGTCCTTGTAAATTTTATCAGGTATCCAGCAGGGGAATAGATTTATTGATTCACTCTGCATTCATCAGGCCCAGAAAACAGAGTGTGAGAGAGGGAGCAGAGGAGTCAGAGAGAGGCAGAAGAAGAGAGAGAGAGAGAGGGGGAGAGAGTACATTTATCAGGGCGGACAGCATCAGGTTCCAAGCGGCTTTGCAAAAGATCAGGCTGGAGTGTGTTGCAATTCCCCCTGGGTCACCACTATATCCTTCTTCATTCACAACGCTGCCTCGCCTCAGCTTATCAATGCGCGCCTTCCAATCAATAATTCTCATAAAACACCATCCAGGCTTTGGCTTATACCTTCTCATGGCCAAAATAAAAAAGAAAGGGATGCTGTCAAACTTCATCTTTACCCCCAGGAGCCGCAGATAAGCTGCAGGGCAAACAAGTACACACAGGGTCACCGATATACTGGAAGTAAATTGTAAGAAATGTCAATTTGAAAAACACAGCAAGAGTCTGACTAACAATGTACAATATGTATGAGGTTTTGACCTCATTACTGTAACACCTCTGGAACTCTAGCTTCCAGGTTTTTTCAGTTTTATTTTTTTCTTCATGAGGTATTGGCAAGTATTGACTGGCCAGGGAAGTAGGTTGTTATTGTAACAGCATTAGTCTCTGTGGCTCATCTACTCTGCCCATCACTTCTCTAACGCTCTCTCTGTTTGTGATCACTAGCAGTCCAGGAAGCAGGGGCCCCTATAACTGTTTTCAGTCCTTTCCTAACAGAAGAAACAACAGGAAATAAGTGGGAGGCAGAGAAGGAAAGAAAAGGAAGAAGGAGAGATGAAAAAAGAGTTTGAGTTGTTGTTCTTGTTGGAAACAGCAGTGATGATTGTGCCGTGTTTCTTGGTGCTTGAGAAAATTTTCACCTTTGTGGGCGGATGGATGATTTTCCGCGTGTGTGGGCACGGAAGTTACATCGACGTGACAGCGAGCAGGCTCGACTGTAAACACTGGTTTCTGAAATGCTTTGTAAACACAAACCCTCACCAGTTTTTTCACTCTGGACGTTTGGAAGCAATCTTTTTGAGGTGGGGATCAGAGAAACGCTGCTCCAAGATTCCTTTCCCTTTGGGCATTGCCTTGACTAGTATTGTTCCAGGATTCCCCAACATGACTCCGCAGGAGGCTAGCGCTGCCTGCTGTGTGACTGGTGGAGGAACCCAGTGTCTGGGATTTGGGAATACTGATTACTAATCCTCTGCATGGCTTCCTCTGTCTCTGGACGTCTCAGGTTGGAACATGTAGGTGGAGTGGTGTAAACACATGTGCACACACTTTGCTAAGACATATGGACTGGAGCGATAAGGCCTGTGGATGTTTTAAGCCCATAATTGTATGGATTCCAACCATTTACCCTCAGGCATTTGGCCACTGTACTCTTCTGTAAGCTCTATACATATTCATGATATTGTTGAAGAAAGTGTTAAACTACATTTTCAGCAGCATGCACATGTTTCTCAGACTTCTTATTCTACTCTCACCTCATATCTCCACTTGTAGGGCTCTTTTCATAAATCTTGTTTAACTATTTCTTGATTTATTGTGACTGAACAGAGGATCCAGTCTGTACTTTTACTGTTTTCCCAGTGTAACCGAATTTTCACTTCTTACAGATATGATTGACTATCTAAAACTGAAAATCTTTCGGATCAAAACTTATCTTTTACCTTTACTTACAGACTGTTTCCATTTGTTGAGTTCCATTCACAAGTACTGAATTAAATTCAACAAGTGTGAAATACTCATTACCTGAAATTCAAATATTTTGTTCTATTTGTAAAGACCTGGTTTGTATGAAAGAAAACTGCTCAAGGACCCAGTGAATTACCTACTTAAAACTGCATATTTTCACAGGTCAATGTTGGAACCAAACTAAAGTTGCAGGAGTTTTCTTTGTGTACTGTCAGACTTGCAAATACTTTTATTTTTTATATTTTTCAACCTACTTGGTAACCATCTCACATCTCACAAAATTCTGAATATCTTCCCTTTCTTTTTGACTTCTTGTATTTCCTTTGCCCCTTATGTTCCCTTTGTCTTTGGTAACAAGAAGATAGAGATAGAAATAGAGAAGAGAAGGGTGTGATGATAGGGTGGAGGTGGGAGTTGAGGCTGATTTGGAGGGATGAAGGGAAGAGAGAAAAGGGGAAAGGAGAGGAGAGGAGGGGAGGAGGCAACAATCTGTGCTGGTTAACTTCTCCCCCTTGACCCTGCAGAAGGGGCCACGGCTCCCTCCATCTGCCTGAAATAATCTCTCACAAACACACACTCAGACGTGCATGTGCGCACACCTTCCCAAATGGCAAAAAAAAAAGCATTAATGATATTCCAACACTTACACACAATCAACCAGCATCCATCACTCCAGTTTCAGGAGCAGGATCCGAGGCGCGCCAGAATGTGTGTGCGTGTGGGTATCTCACTTTGAAGATTGAAAGTGTTTGTGTGTGTATGCAAGTGTCTGCGTATTACGTGGGTGTGTGTCATGTCTGGGGCACCATATGTTCCCCACAAATTTGTTTTCACCCCTAAAAAAGCCTATCCATATGCATATTAATCAGCTTTAATTAAGACCTCCTCTACCCACATGCATACTGTACACAGATGTACACACACACACACACACACACACACACACACACACTTACTTCCTGGGAGAGGTAGCGTAATTTCCGAGCATCTCATCGCTAGTGAGAACACTTGAGAAACAAGTTAATTGAAGTTGACTATTCATATATACAGAGTGTGTTGGCTGGACGGTGGGCAGATGGTGTTGGTAAGCCCCCATATAAACCAGCAGTCAAAAAAGAGAAAAAATGCTGCCTCAGTCTTGTTCCTATGTGCCTGAACAACCACATGAGATTGAGACAGTGACCTCTGCATGCACTGGCAAGAGCAATGTTAATTTTCTATCTATGAGGTTGTTGATTGCAGCTATTTGGTGTCAAAAGTGTAAATAAGTTACTGATGTTAAAATGGCCAGGACAAAAACCAGCAGGCCTCTGGGTTGGAAGGAATAGACTTGAACACCAGAGGTTTGGCCTAGCTGAGCTGGCTCAAAGTCATTATTCTAATAGTCGAGACCATTCTGACTATAGGTCATGCAAAACAACGTATATTGGCAAGCCTCCTAAAGCCTTAACGAATACATTTCAATTTTACAAAAATATTCTCAAATGCTTGTCTCTGATTCCAACCAAAATTAAACAGAGAAAGAAGCCCGCTGGATTAGCTATTGAAGCTAACTGAACAGGGATCTACCTCCAGGGCAACTTGCCAGCTAACCAAACTACCTGCCTATTACGCATATCGGAGCAAGCAGAACAAGCCTCCTAAAGCTTGTTTTTCATAAATCATTTCAAATGCTTGTCTCTCAGTCAGACCAAAAGTAAACACAGAAACTAGCCCACTGGATTAGCTATTATAGCTAATTGCATAGGAATCTACACTCGAGGCAACTTGTTAGCTAACTAAAGCCACCTGTTAACAACATAGACCTATATCAGGGACAAACAACACTAGCCTCCTACAGTTTTCCAAATAAACTTAAATTTTACATAAATAATGTCAAGCGCTTGCCAGTTAACTAAACTAGTTGCCACTTCATCTGTGCACACTGGTTTATTTGTGTCAGGCTTTTGGTTCATGTGGATTTAGCATCCTTATGCTAGCCAAGTCGTCGTGAATGAGAGGTTTTGTTTATATTATTGTCTTCTAAGGAAATTCAAAAACCAGTGGCTGGTTATCCAGTGGACCATTAAGAGCATGATCATGAATCATTTTACTTTGATGGCTGACCATATTTATTCAGAGTACACAGACGAGAAGCTAAATCAAATGGAGGAGCACAGATATGCGTACGGTAAGCAACAGCAATCATTTCCCAAATCTCTACAACCGAGGTGGCGAATGCATCGTTAGCACAACCCATAGACAGAATGGATAAGACCCATATTGAAAAATGCCATAATTTTCCTTTAAAAATGTAATTGAAAGAACTTTTTCTTCTCATCTATCTATTTTCTTGCAGTCTAAACTTAACTATTGCTTGTTTGGATTTCCACACTGGACTTTTTGGGGCAAGTTTATTTTTAATAAATGATAACACTCAAGAGTGCAAACCTTGCCTGAAGTACAGTTGCTCCAGTGTTGCAGAATAACACAAATGCTAATCATAACATCATAATTGATGATTAAAGTGGTAATCCTCAATCCCCACGTTTTCGTCTTTTATGATTATGAGATCTTTAATATTAAGCGATCATTGCTGTGGCAATTTTTGTGCTGCACTTTTTTGTCTATGGTGTGGTCAGTATTCTGTTTTTTTCTTGTGATTTTCTCTTCCTGAAGCTTGAGTCAAACCTTTCACCTATGATCCCATTTTCTATACCTCCTTCAGGGTCAGAGGGATCTTGTGATTATCCCATCATGCACTGTGTGAGAGGACACTGTGTACATCCTGGACAAGTTGCCACTCCATCACAGAGCTAACACATATGTGACCAACACATTCATTCTCAGACCTATAGGCAATATAGAGTTTCCACTTCACCTCACTTGGCATGTCTCTGGACTATGGGAGGAAACAGGAGCACCCAGAGACATGGGGAGTACGGCAAACTCCACACCAGGACCAGGACTCAAACCAGGAATCGGGGCCAATATGTGAATCTGGGACCTTCTTGTTTTAAGGCGAAAGTTCAAAAGACTGCGCCACCAGCAAACTAAAACCATTTCTTTTCATTTCATCCAATGTGTGTGATTCTACTGAGAATATCAGTAGTTCTACATCCTTGGCATGTTTTTTTTTATTTAAAATGTACCATGTAAACTTTCAAATATATTATTTTTACTCTCACTCACATATCACATATTCTTGTTGGGGTTCTTGTTTCCTCCACCTTTTCAGTGGTGCTCTCTGCATGGTTGCCTCTTTCTGTTGTCCTCTGGTTGCCCAAAGGACAACTGCATGCATTTATGATTCTTCCATCCTTGACTAGTCTTATTTACATTACATTCTGCATTGATGTATCCAATTGCTACTTGGATTTGATGTTTCACCCAATTTAATTAATAAACCAATGCTGTGACACGTCAGTAGTATGGATTCAAATCAGGAATTCTGCTATCTTTGGGGTAAAAACAACTACTGACAAGTGCTTTGATGGACTTCATTAATGCTTAATTAAGTGTGTTGATTCAGAGCTCCGCCTCTCGCTTTAATGAATGGGAACATACATTGTATACGTATGTACGGTTGTAAAGGGCACACTGCGATAATTATGGCAGGACTTAGGAGAGGGTATAGGAGTTGTGAATGACGGTGTCTCTACCAGCTGTAGAAATGACTGTGGCAGCCCCAAGTCACACATTTCTGTCTCTGGCGGGGAGGCTGTCACCATGGCGACGTAGCTTTTTGGCTTTGTGGAGTGATAACAAGGTGGAGATGTGGTTAAAGAGGGAGGGGGTGAGGGAAGATGGGATGGTTGTGCACAGAGGGAGGGAAGGAGATAAACTCAAAATGCTGCTCCCAAAGTATTTTAAATCCCAGGAAGGCTCTGCCTCGGACAAAAGAAGAAATACATGAAGGAATCATGCACACACACACACAACTTTATGATGGTACACTTGTAAGGTCCTTACATTCAAAACATTTATTTTCTAATGCATTTAACCACACCATTACTGAATTCTGACTAACAGGATGAATTCCATTTAATTCTAAACCCGGGCTGTATTTTCTGCTTTTATTGCCAATAATAATTATGTTCAAGATGTTTCACTTATATATATATATACACACATATACATATGTATATACACACATATACACATATACATATACACATACATATATATATA
>LKNJ01001438.1:80172-172038 GCA_002120245.1 Maccullochella peelii
ATATATATATACATATATATATACATATATACATATATATACATATATGTGCATATACATACGTATATCTACCTATACATACATATATATGCATATACATATACATACATATGCATATACATACACATATATACAGTATATACACATACATATACATATATACACATATACATATATACACATATACATATATACATATACATATGCATATGTATATCTACCTATACATACACATAGATATATACATATACATACATATACAGTATATACACATACATATACATATATACATACATATACATGTGTACTGTATATCTTTCTATCATTGTCACATTTGTGTGTCTTTCCTCGTTATGATAAAACCACACACACATAGGTTTCGATCCCCTCTCTGAGTGGAGGCAGATACTATCTCAGTCTTGTCTTGGTAATCAACTCGTCAGTGCAGAGGCAGCAAAGTAACCAGCAAGTTTATGAACTCTGTCTATTATACACGCACACAAGCTAATCAAGAGGGTGACTGGGACAGCATCCATGAAAACTGGGCGACAGGAAGTTACAGCCATGTCACAGGAAATAGGATGTGTCTTTTTCAGGGGCTGCAGTATCCCTGTGATTAGAGGGAGCAGATTGAGCTGTCTCTTTGCATTACACACAAAGAAAACACGTGTGCACAGACACACACACGTGGAGACACACACACACAAACACACACACACACACACACACACACACATCCAGGCAGACATAAGGTAAAAGGGACAGGAGATGGAGTTACGACATGACCCCAAGCACACACACAGACGCATAAATGCACAAATAAACATGTTGTCTCTTATTTTCCTCAGTGGAGGGGACTTCCTCTTCTTAGTTTGTTTAGAACAGCATAGAAGGAAAAGACTTGGAGAGAGTGGGTGACCATATCTTCCTGTTATGACTGAAACTGGTGGACAACAATTGAGTGAAACACAAATACACACGCACAGACACGTATACACACAGAAACATTACTGATACTGTATGGTGAGACGTAGAAGTTGACATGACAAGCTGCCTTTACATCAGATTTACATCACCTTTAAAATGATGTACTAATAAATATTTCACATTTAATAACAAAAGACAAAGACATTTTGCTACCTTTTTTTTCATCATTCTATTTTAAACTAAAAACTGTCATCCCACGTTCTTTATATTTTTGTGCTGTGAACTTTTTGCGTATGTACAGTATTACTAAAACCAAACAGTAATTCAGAATATATTCTTCCATATTGACTTTCCAAACATGCACAAGCATCACTTTGCGAACACGATACACTGTTGTAGTTATTTTGTGCAGGTATATCATTATATCTATCCTACACTACAAAACAGCATTAACACCATAACAGCAATAAAGCTCTGCACTAAAGACATTTTCTTTTTCTGGCATACTATTTAAGGGTAAGACAGCCAGTGTAATAGCAATGAATCAGTAATCAATAAAATGTTATCAATCTGTCTGCAATCATTATATCTTGGGTTGGATTACAATATCTGGGTCTGCTTTAGATCCCATTCCAGGTTGTTCAGTGACCATGATACACGATTCACTATATTCACAATGCACAAATCGGGTAGCAGGGTTATCATTTTATGCCAGCACTGATCGCCACTTTCATCAGCTAAAACATCAGCCTTAGCTAATTAAGGTTTATTTCTTGCCGATAGGTCAAAATAAATTTGTGAATTCATTGTCTGGCCAATATGATGCACCATACCATTTCCAGACGTTAGCTGTAAGATAGCTAGCAATGTTTATATACCAAGAACCAACATACCATACTTTGCACAGATGTTATGTGTAAGGTAGCTATGTCTGAGAACTCACCAGGAACTCCTTTCTATTATTTTTCTTCCGGTTTCTCTCATTTTTACTCCTGTCTCTGTACAATTATGGAGTCATTCGGCCTTAGCACAAGCACAATTTTTTTCTTGCTCAAGTTGAAACATTTTCAACTCGTGTACATGCACTTTTTCCTCAGTTTTCACTGCCTAGAGTGAATGTATGACTATTTGGCTTTGTAGGCAGTCATGCCTCATCTAAAAACTACATTGCAATTCACCAACGAGTGGCGAATCTGCTCTAGTGAAACAATCTATTACAATCAGGTTCAGTAGTCAGAATCTCCCAAACTTTGATGCATTATCATATCAACAGTTTAAGTCAACTTAATAGTTCCGAAAGAGGATACCTAATATTTGGAGCAAGCACCATATGGGAAATAGCGCACAAAAGTAAATGTTATTTCAGTGTGATCTATACATATTTAATCAGCATTCCATATCATATACTGTTTATCTCTTTTTGAAGTTTTAGCTACAGGTTATGAATATTAATTAGGCTACCATTCAAAACTGTAGTGTTTCTAGTTTCTCGGCAAACAAAAGGGGATTGCAGATCTCTACTGAATCATTGAGTTTTAATTGTTATAACTGTACCTAAAAGGATTTTATAAGGGGTTCAAAAAGATTTTGATCAAATGAGCAGATTCAAACACTCACACACATATTCAGATTTGATAAAATGCTATTGAACTCCAACCCTAATCACATCAAAGGTGGACATCTCAGCTTGACAAATCCACAAACCAATATAAACCTACCTCAAACACAAACAGCAATGATAGAAATTCCCTTAAGAGACATTTAATAGCATCAGCAGGAATCTGATTAGAATTGATCAGATTAGTATGTCAAAGAGGGTACCATCTACAACTGCACAAAACAGAGTGAGAGGTGAGACAGAAGTGGTGGCGGTACTTCACATAAGGCTCCAGATCAGATGATGGCGTGAGATAGAAATCTCTGGCTCTGAAAAGGGAAAGGATACAGGAATGTCAAGGTAACAATGTGCAGAGAGAGAAAGACAGGAAGACAGAAAGAAAGAGAGACAACAATGAGAGATCCAGAGTAAGAAAGTGATGTAGTGTTGGTGTGCCATGTCCTGTTGATACCCTGTCACACCGCAGTGCTTTACCTCATCCTCCTTATTTAGATTCAGAGCAGGCCTTTCCTGTGTCCCCAGGAGACCTCGACCCGCTCTAAATCATTAGAAGATGTTTTCAAGGAAAAGAGTGTGAAAAGGAGACACAGGCACTGGGAACAATGAATGACAACAAATGCAAATACAGTTACAGTACATGAGATTATGATAATCTGATTTCCAGTCAGATTTCAAGCAAAAGAATGTCTTTTTCACCTATGGTTTGAGTCGATAACAGATCATATTGCGCTGCTTGCAGTGTTTGCGGTCTCATACCAGAGGAAGGTGTCTAAAGCATATCAACAACACACAGACAACATCCTTTGTTTGAATGTGTTGCTGTTCACAGACAGAAGTCCTTGTGTTGCCTGCAGGCAGAGAGATAAGGGCTTTCAATGCAGCTGCTAATACAGATATTTTTAGATTAAAGCCACTGATAAATGACATTTTGATTCATCTGGTAAGTCATGTGAAAGAAGAAGAAATAATAATTACAGCTTATTGGCTGGCTGTTGACGCATAGGAATGCCATCCTAAAAGTGGTGAAAGATGTTGACACAAAAATATTTTTTTTTACAATTGACCAACATCAGCCTGATACATTGACAAACCCAGTTGTCAGTCCCACGAACCCCACAGCTGACCTCATATAATAAGCGTAGTGTTATGTGGCTGTCGCTGTCTGATAATGAAGAGAGCTTGTTACACGTTGGAGAGACACTTAAGAGGTGCTAGGGCTTTCATTAGGCTTTGGTTAAAGGGATTGTCAGCTGTGCTGGCAACTGTTAATTGCTACAGGAGGCTTACGTCTATAGTGTAAACCTACGCGCGCGTGTGTGTGTGTACGAGAGGTATTCAGGTTGAACTCATAATTAAAAGGCCAAACAAGGTTATGGCCTTGATTCATACAGGAGTAGGTCAGGGATGAATGTGCAGTGTTGTCTAGGGTTTGTAAATTATAGAATAATCCCTATACTAAATGTAATAGCTTTAAATGTATGGATAATTATATTGAATTATATCTTTTTGTTATTGTTTCAGGTGTGTTTATGTAGATCAGACATGTCTGTGATAACAGCAGGACTGAGATCACTGCAGAAGTTACTTTGAAAATTGAAAAGATTGCATACAATCACGTAAGTACCTTCAGTGCCGCACTTTTAGTTTTTTTGTCATGGGAGCTGTAGTTTTTCTGCGCTCACAAAGTAATGGCTGTTTAACTTTGATAAAATCACAAAGGTTTCAATTTCTTATAGCAACTGCTATAGTGGATGCCGATTTATCTCAGAATATGGAAGTAAACCTCAGGAACACGCTATTTTCCCCCAGAAGGCCGATGAAAGAAATGCCGAATCAGAGATTGCACTAAGTTACAGAAGCTAGAGGAACAGAGGCTAGCCCAGACCTGACGTCATGACTTCGGCTCTCTATAAGCTCTTGTAACAATAGCTAAAGCATTTTAGCCAGCAAGCTAATGCCAACATAGTTAGCTATAGCTAATGCAAATTAGTTTTTTTAGTAAGTTTGGCTGACATTAAGAGAAAGGAGACGTTCACACACACACACACACACACACACACACACACACAAAAAAATGTCAAGAATGATAAAATAAAGTTCAAGACTTCTTTCCATTGTGGTCCTTGATGAGGAGAAGAGACATGCATTTGAAGATAAAAATAATGTTATGAAGATATAAGCATGGGCGGTGTCCAGAAGCACTCCCTTGTTCACTCATTTGCTACTCCCTATATAATAGACACTGAATAGTTTACTCAATAGTGAGCAGTAAATTGAGATTTGGGAACACTTACTAATCACCATCATATTGTGTCATCACTGCTGACAGCTGTAGAGTTGCACAACATAATCGTCATTTTTGCATTGATAAAATGCAGCACATTGCTTTGTGGGATTGTTAGCAGAAAGTACATGCCATGGACATTACTTTTTTGTACCTTTGTGGACATAAGTGAAGAATTCAGACTGAAATAAAATGGTGTACAGTTACAGTATAGCAGTGTTGCCAACTCTCACACTTCTGGCGTGTGACACACGCTTTCACGTTCAGTCTCACGCTGCCCAAACAATTCTCACACCAAAACACTGCAACAGCAACAGAGATGAACTGGTTACATACTGTAACCCCCAATCTATGAGTATGGGCCCTTAAATTACTCTGTTTGGTCCGCGATATGTGCGTGATGCTTAGCGCATGTTGATTGGACAGCTGTCCAATCCTGCGCTGGAGTGTAGAAGGTGTTCAAGCAAGCCAGTGAGTAAGTGAGTGTTCATATTTGGCTGAGTGAGTGAAAGAGTGTGTGTGACTACTGTATCTTTGGCTAAGTGAATATGTGTGGTCACGTGTAGATTTGTCTGTGTGTGTGTGTGTGTGTGTGTGTGTGTGTGTGTGAGTGTGGTTTCATGTATTGGCTGTGTGTCTGGAGTATTATAGGTTCTTGTTTTCTTTTGTTTATTTCTGGTTCTTGCTACTTGGGAACATTGAATAAAACTGTGTAGTTTTGATATTGGAAACAACACGTTTTTGACTTTCACACACACACACACACACACAGAAAGAGAGAGAGCTACATGGAGACATCCAGTGACCCAACAGCTCTCCTCTATTCAGACAGCATAAGTGGATCACACACATGCAGATAGGCACTTCTACACTTTAAGTAAAAATAGTAAGTCATACTGAACACACAACGCAGACGTTCACAAGCAGAGCAGGACACAAATATCTCACACACACCACACAGTTAATCCAATAAACCATGGGAGATCAAGTCAGGCTCAGGGAAGCTGGGTTCACTTACCTAGCTTCTCTCTGTCAGTGTGGATGAAATGTCATTCAAAGTCATAGACAGCAACTGGCCTATACATAGATGTACTACCCTGTTCTATCCTAGGAGTATTTTCTTTACTGGAGTTCTATTCTTATCTACTGTATTGTCTATTCAAAAGTCTAGTAGGAGTGAATCCGAGTCCTGTATTAAAGACTGACACTGTGTCCAATTCAGGGGCTATTTCATTTACACAATGTCCCATTGCAAGCATTCATCAAAATGCAGCATTGTTTTGCCCGAATTTGGGGAAACACTCAATGTATCCTTTGGGGTTTTCAATATTCTGTTCTGAAACTCACTGTACATCACTTGTCTCTATGAGGCTTTTAACTCATGTCATATGATGTACAGATATTTTCCTAGTAGGCTGGGAGGAGAGTCAGTGTCTAACAAAAAATGTCCACCAGACACAACTTGGGAGTGTCACGGCTTTCACCCAGCTACAGGGTCAAGAACCAGTCTGGCAAAAACAGACCATACAAGACAGCGAATCAGAGTTAGTCGCTCCACTCAGTGGACACTGACACATTGGATGGCTGTAAAATACACACTGTCTGGACGAAAACCTGCTGCAGTCTGCAAGAGTACTGCATCTTGGGAGAAGATTCATTTTCCAGTGACCTCAAACATAAAGCCAACACTACACAGGAACGGCTTCAAAACAATAATGTTAATGTCCTGGAGTGGCCAAGTTGGAGTCCAGACCTCAAATCCAATTGCAACTTCATAGAGCTTGAGAAGCTTTGCAGAGAATAATGGGGGAAAGTTTAATGTCCAGATGTACAAATCTGATACAGACCTATCCACATATACTCAAGGCTTTATTTGCTGCCCGAGGTGTCTATATAGTAATAAATATTGAATCAATCATCTTGTTTTACATTTGTCTGCTGCTTGGTGTACAGTTATGTACACTGGGCTTTCCAGAACGTTTTCACTAAAAACAGCTGCCTGCTGCAGCCAAAAATGACGCTATGTGAGTGGTGAGACTGAACCAAAATAGAACGGTTGCAGGCTGGAAAGCCAAAAGAATAAGCTGAAGAAAGCTGCTATAAAGCTCCATAGAGCTGAGACGAACATCAGAGTCAGGCGATAATGTGGGTTCGTCGCACCTTTCACAAACAAGTAGTTATTTATTGTAAGTTATTTACATTTACATTTTGAGGTTCTTGCAGTTGACTCTAGACTGCACCTTATTGGGAAACATTATACTTTTCACTCCACTACCTATCTGACAGCTGCAGTTACTAGTTGCTTTGCAAATTAAGATTTTATATACAAAAATTCATTTGGCTTTTGCATAGATTAAACTACTGACCAGAACTGGGTAGTTAAAATTAGACAGGCTACAACATAAAAATGTTTCTTACACATGAATGCATCACTAATATTAATCCAACAATATTATATATTAAATAATAAAACAGTTGTAATGGAGTACTTTTACTCTGACTTGAGTAAAACAAAAATCAAAATACTTCCTCTACCACTGCACAGCGCTTTTGAAGATATTTTTAGATATGCAGATACACAACTTTTAAGTTAGAGCGTATTGATGCTTTCCACCTATTCGATCATTTGATACAGCAGTGTTGTGACTCCACTAAACCATTATCAAATTATTATCATAATCAAAAAACAGAACGTAATATAAATACATATGCATACAGGCGGAGACAAACGCACACAAACACAGACACCGTTCTTAATGCACAGTGATGTAAATGTGCTGAGTGTGCAGAGGAGCCTTGGCCCAGTGTCTCTGACTCATAATGACTTCAAACACCAGTGCAAGTATGGCGCTGTCAGGCATGCATAAATAGGCACAGACACACTCGGAAACACACACACACACACACACACACTCAGAGTTAATGCAGGGACGAATGCGATAAGGGAGCGTGTCTTTGCAGTTTCAACAGCCACTTAATCCCTATCGGCCAGAGAAGCAAGAAAACAAAGATATAAAAATGAAAAACAGAAAGCCCACTGATGATTTTAGCAGGAGCCTTATCTCACTGGGTTTTGTTTCGGACGCAAACAGTTTATCAGCACTAAACATTCAGGAGAAGGAGTGAGGCAGAGAGAAAACAGCCTTGGTCATCCTCCAGGGAGCTGCTCTGAGTGGATCCAGACTGTGCTTCTGCAAAGTGCGAGTGGAAACTATTTCTATTCCTCCCCCACTTCTTCCTCTCTCTCTCTCTCTCTCTCTCTCTCTCTCTCTCTCTCTCTCTCTCTCTCTCTCTCTCTCTAACACACACATACAGTCCATTTAGGGTCTCTCACCCCGATTGCCCTCTCCCTCCCTCATTTTCGAGCCCCATCTCTCTGCCTCCACTCCCTCTCACTCACCTCGGTTCACCTCGAGCTCTGCCCTCCTTACCTAAAGTCAACTCTCATGTTTGAGGCAGAGGAGGAGGGCGAGAAGTAAAGAAGGAAGAAAGGAAGGAGGGAGGGAAGGTGGGAGGAAAAACAATGGGGGGAGAGAAGGAGAAGTGGAGGGACCAAGAAGGGAGGAGGGGAGGAAGTGAGGTAAAGGGGGTGATGCAGGGGCATGAAAAATGGAGGTGGGTGAACGAAGCAGACAGGAGGGAGGAGGAGAGAAGATGAGGTGGGATGATGGGAGAGGAGGAGGGAAGAGGAAGGGAGGGAGAGGAGGAAAACAGGGACAGTAGAGTTCAAATCAGTCCAGAGTGCAAGTGAGGAGAAATGAAAATACAAAAACATGACGCAGACGGAGATAAAGACATGTTTACACTGAGATGCCGTGGTCAAACGAGATTAGTAAACTGGCATATACAGGCTGAGAAAGATACATTTATTTTTTGTTGCTTTTACTCAATTGAGTTTAGTTGCTTTCCTGATACTGTTCAGCTAACAGCCATATAAAGAAATCAGATTGAACGGAAAATTGAACAGAAGGAGAAAGAGGGATAAAGAAAAAGAGAGAATGGAGACTGCAGGGACTTTTGGTGTGGCTGCAACTAAGTTGTTGGGAGGTGACCTGAGGACACACTCTATAGCCACGTGGTTGGCTTGGCTGCTGCAGAACCAGGCTGCTTTATATGCGGTACGCCTGTATGAGTCACTGCAGTATGGATGGGGGGGGGCGGTGCTTCTTCACAGGTCTCACCTCACAAGCTTCTGCCCTTGGGAATGCATGACTCCGATTTCAACCTAATTTACAGCCACAATTTGTTTATTGTGACTGATTTCAACAATCTGAGCCCGTGGTTATTTTTGTTGGTGGTGTGTTAGATCATCTGCCAAGGTGAGCTTGCGTGTGGCAGTTTTTATTTTTAATCAGTCTAAATGAGTCATGATGCACTCTAATGGCCAATTGTGCAGCAGATTCTGTATACAGGGAGCATGCAAAGGAAGGAGCGAATAGTACTATAATAATACTCACTTTCCGAGAGTGAGATAAGAAGATCTCACATCTGTGCATTAAGACTGGAAGCAGGGGGGCTTCAACAACTCTAAAGCTGTCTAACTTGTTTCTTTAACCCATCCATGAACAGAAATGTAAAAACTCATGGGGAGTTAAAGCATTTTTTTGACGAACAACTGTTAATCTGTCCATCCTGTATTTTTGTGCAGCATCTCATCTCATTATGCGGCTTGCCCACTTCTTCGTTCATTCCGTTTCAGCTTTTTGTCTCCTAACTTCCTGTTGCTATCGCCGGCGAAGACAAGCAGACAGTCTCTGTAATGTGGTGACACATGTCCACATTCATGGCAAGGTCATGTGACCTGACACCACCGCATCCACTGCAGGTATCAGATTAAATAGATGATCTTCGGCAGTCTGCAGCAGCAGCTTGATGTTTCTCATATGAAACATGTCAAGAGGACTGAGGCTGAGCTTATCAGTGTTATGATGCATGATACTTAGTTATCAGCATTATTTGCATTCTTAATCGTCCCTCTGAACTAGAACTACAAAAAGCCCAAAATGATCTGTTGGTCCATATCAAATGTAAAATGTAATAGTGTAACTTCATTAAAACCAAACAAACGAATGTGCAATCTGTAGCACATAAATGGCCACACTCAATTTCACTGAGGATATCATCTTGTTATATTGTTACAAATGATAAAAACACAAATACTAACGCATTCTGGCCAGTCTCCCTGACTATTAATTATAATAACATGACTGATCCCAGCAATGTGTAGAACCAATCTTATTATCTCTGCTATGATGGTTGCTGTTTGTGAGACTACTGTGGAAAAAGTCTTTTTTTTCTTCCACCTCTGGCAGTCCTTAATGCTACACGTTGTACTGTAAAACTAGTGAAATATCTGCTAAAAATGCATGCAGGATGTCGTCACAAGCAGGAGGCGACAACTTACACAAAGTGACACATTCCCACTTCTGTGTAGACAGGAATCTAACAGACAAAATGGAGCAGCAGAGTGCTTCCGCCTTGTTGGTGAGAGACATAAGGTGGACAGCGTGGAGAACCAAATACGGTTTGGTGAGCGCAGGCTTTGGTTTTGTGCAGGCAAGCTGGTGCCAAACCTGGCAACCTCACTGTGACGACAAGACCTCAGGACACTGCACACACTTACTGCACCTGACTGTTGTTCTCCAAGAAATAGTAACTCCCCCTTAAACCACAAATTGTAGTTTGGAATCTTTTGTATGACACAACATAGTAATTTATATATATAATTAAACAACATAATTAGTGAGATTTAGGGGTTTGGTAAACATGTTTTTTTATTTTGGACGGAGCCAGGCTAGCTGTTTCTCCAAGCCTCCAGTCTTCGTGCTAAGCTGGGCTACACATGTCCTGACTCCAGCGCCATCCTTAACACAGAGACACAGAAAGAAAACAAGTGTGCCTATTTCCCCAAATGTTTAACTATTCCCTTAAATAAATATTTTTCCCACTTGGGGGTTACATGATGGACTTCTTTAGTGTGTTTTCCACATCCAACAGGTTGGATGGCTGGAGTGTGTGTGTGTGTGCGTGTGTGTGTGTGTGTCCCTCTGTGAAGGAAGTCTACAGACGTGATTAACACTCCTTTCACACGCAAACCTTGTGTTTGACACATCATAATGAACACCATGTTTAACTTGTGTCTGACCACTCACACCAGACTGCCAGCATCGTTCCAAATACATCAGTGTTAAAACACACAATTACACCTGGCCTCACCAAATATGTTAGTTAAACTGAGCTGTTTCATGTCCTCTGTGGTCTCTGCAACATTTCTGATGCACGTTCGACATGACGGTGCAGACAAAGTGGTCTGATTTTATAGGATTCCTTTCTTTATTTAGCCTCCTTATGAAATGTTGATGCAACAACTCACATTCTCGGGTATGTGAGCAGTGTGGAGTGGGAGGGGTGTGATTTGGCCTGCAGCAGTGAGTGGCTTTACTGTAAGTCACGGCGTCATCAGTGCTCTCTCTCTCTCTCGCTCAAAGAAATCACTACATCCCAAAAGAACAACACATGCAAAAGGGCCATAAAGGAAAAGCCAGAGTTGCCAAAAGCAGAAAAACAAAAATCAAGTTTCTCGAATGTCCGATTGCACGAGAAACATCTAAAGACTCTTTCAAGTGTTCATTTGCTGGCCACATTTCACACTGTTCAAAGACAACAACAAAGACATTCACATTGTAATACACAGCAATGGTCACACAACAACAAACAGGTGCTTTATAAATGGGATCAACAGATGGTATGGGAGGTTGTTGTGGACATGTTTTAACAACAAGTCAGAAATTTCAAAGCCACTTTGAACAATTGACACTGACCACAAATTCCAGAAAAAAGCACACAAAACTGTACTGCATTTGAAAGTAAGCTAATCTGATCATTTCCATTCCTTTTTTAAGCCACGCTAGCGGTGGTGTGATGCTAGGGATGGCGATATTGGCCTGTCAGTCAGTCAGTCAGTCCAGTCCTGAATAACTACTGAATCTTGTACAATCTTCATGGTCTCCAGAGGATGAACCCTACAGACTTGGGTGATTCCCTGACTTTTCACCTAGCGCCACGAGCAGGTCAAAGTTTTCACCTCCAGTGAAATATCTCCTGGATGGATTGGCACACATTTTTTTCACAGTTTTACTGACATTCATGGTTCCCAGAGGATGTATCCTAATGACTTTGGTGAATCCCTGACTTTTCGTCTAGCGCCACCATGATGTTAACATTTGTGCTTCTGAGTGAAGACAATAGCATTTAACTCAAAGCACCACTGTGCCCAAGTACAGCCTCACGGAGCCATTAGCATGGCTGTAGACTCTTAGCGTTGTTTAATTTAATCATTTATCATTTCAAGGGGATTTATGTAAAAATGGAAATATAGCCTCTGCCTCTCTTTCTCTCTTATGTTCTCTAGTTAATCTAAACACTTTTAAACAAGTCAAACCCTCCCCTCTTTTTTATCTCCTCTTTAATTTCTTTCCTCAAAAACAGCAGTTTTAGGCACCTCACCTCACTATAGCCTACCTATACCATTTCTCTATATACAGGAGAGCAGATAACTGTGTGTGTGTTTGTTTGTGTGTGTGGGCGTGGTCGCTGCCGTCTCATACCTCTTTCATATTCACACACTCAGCAGTCGGCCCCCGTGTGCCTGCCTGCCTGCCTGCCTGTCTGTCTGGAAAAAGTGCTGTTACCACGGCGACTCGTCTCCATGACGACAGCTACCCCATCCTCATCCCCACTTCTGTTAAGTCTCTTGCCTCCAATAATCCACCCCCCAATTCCCGACTCCAGTCTGTCATCTCACCCCATTTACACCCCGCCGAGACCCATCATCTCTCTCTCTCTCTCTCTCTCTCTCTCTCTCTCTCTCTCTCTCTCACACCACAGCCTCTCTCTATGTCTCTCTCTCAATCCTCTAGAGAGAAAAAGTGAGGAAGATAAGGGGGGACCATTCCCGACATGATCCTCTCTTTCTCGGACCCCTGAAAGTAATGAGAGTAGCCGCGAGCAACCAGAGGGTGCAGAAATGGATAGCAGGGCAGGGTGGGAGGTTGGATGGATGGATGGATAGAAGGATGGAGACAGGGATGGGTGGAGGCTGTACTCCTCTGCACACCACTGTAACGGTGACCCTGTTTCCTTATCCCCTGAACAGTCAGGAAAAGGTGGGCTGTGAGCCAGAAAACACAGACACACACACAGTGAGAGATGGCAGTGCGACTGTAGCTGCAGGGCATACATCTGGTGGAACTGTGGGCCAGTGGACACATGTTGGCGAGGAGAAGATGAATCAGGTCGCACAACACCGCCTAATGATCTCTGAGGAAATGAGGGGGGGGGAGCAAATATCCTTCATGTCAGTGTCATTAACCTGGGGATTGGCTGGGTGTGTGTGTGTGTGTGTGTGTGTGTGTGTGTGTGTGTCTGTCTAGGGGGGGCTACTGCAACTAATCATCAGGCTCAGGTGTGACACCCCACTTCCCCACCCATCACATACACACACAGGGAACCATGGGATTTTCCTCCCCACTGCCAGATGATGAGAGCAGATAGAGAGAAAGTAGGCCAAACAAACAGCCGTCGCTGCTGACTACCGTTACATCACAGAACGGGAAAAAAACACAAACACAGAGGCACATGCGTTCACATGCACAGGCATAACACAGGGACCGGATGGGATATCCTGTTTTTGTTGTGCTTGCAAATGGAAAGCATTGGAGAAGCTAAATTAAAGGGGAAGAAATAACAAAATAAGACAACTCTTTGACTCTGAACGCAACTTTCCATTACGTCGTGAGAAGGGAGCATTTTTTTTGTGTTTTAAGTTTCTCTTGACCATCATCTTCAGCCATCCCAGTCCCCCATCTGTCTACATCACATATTTTCATCCAAAGACAACAACAGAGTGTTTTCCAAGAAACAACAGAATGTGAGAGAGACAGAAGAGGGAGTCATGGAAACAACAACATCGGATTGTGCATTAAAACTATCAAGAATTATTAGCCTCAGGGAATGGGTGGCTTGTGTGTATGTGTGTGAGAGTTAGGTGAAATGATTTGCTGTTGGGCTATCATATCATTATTTGTTCTTTGTGTACCCTGACCCCTCCAAGTTCTTATTTAATACAGTCCACACCGCACACTATAGAGGGCAACTTTATTGTTTTGGTTTTTTTTGGCCACTTGGAGCCACGGAAAAAAGTTGTTAACAAAACATTGTTTCTGGCCTCTACTGTTGTCTCTTCCAGCTCCTGAGGGAAATATCTGGATTTTTAGCTGCTAAATGCTCTACTATGTTCACCAGCTAGTCGCTAACTGTGTCTGTCTGCTGTTTGGTGCTGAGCAGGAAGCGTACATTGGGATTTTAAAGCTTTTTCTCTGAAAACAGCAGCCTGCTGCGGCCGAAAACGATGCTATGAGAGCTGAGAGAGTGAACCAAAATAGTTAAGGGCCGGACAGCTAAACAACGAGCTGAAACTTGCTGAAAAGCAGAGGAGAGCTGCAGATTCAGGTGATAATTCTCTTTAGGTTCATCACTATGAGCGACACCTTTCACATTGTTACGTTGTTTTCACATTATCACTTGATACATCGTTTTGTAAAATATCAGATATAGCACCTTTAAGTGCAACTTAATACCTTGTTTTATCTTGAACACTCCTCCTTCACAAATTTCAATAAGGCATTCAAACCCGGACACTCCCACCGCCCTCACAGCTCTGTCAGATCGTTGCTCCAGTGACCGTCGTCCGTTTTAGACGTTTTCATGCCTACATATTAAATCGGACGATCATCCAGAATTCATAGAACTGTAGTTACATATGTAACATTTTCTCATATTTATTATATCAGGATAAACCCCTTGAGACGTACCATCTCATGTTGAAACGGATCCCAAAACAGTAACAAGAAGAAACATTTCTTGTCACTGTACCAGCCGGTTAACACCACGCATTTCACACTTCAGTCCCCACCTTCACTGACAGCCAAGACTGTGGTTCGGAGCCGTTTGAACTGCTAGCTTTGCTTAGCAAAAGCCTCTACAGGCCCCTCTACATGACAGGGCCACAAGTAATAATGCAGGACCCGCCTTAGGTGATATTGTACTTCAGTGATCCGGGGCTCCCGGGGCGGTTGTTTTGCCTATTTGGTAATCCAGCCTTGGATACTGAGAGAAAACTGTATGCATGTGCTTGGGAACGTGTGCTGAGTATGTTGTGTGTGTTTATGGTTTTTGAGTGCAGTCCTTGGGTGTTTTTATGTACAGAGCAGTCATTGTTTGGTGTATGTTTATGCACATTTCTGTGAGCATTTGTGTACTCAGCGAATGCACATGTTTGTGTGTGTGTGTGTGTGTGTGTGTGTGTGGGTTCCCACTAGGTCTAATGTAGCAGACAGAGCAGCCTGCTCGTCTCTGCAGTGTGAATCATCCTCAGGCCTGTTCCCCGTAATCTCTTCTGCTCATGTCCAGGCAATAGCTCTGTTTACATAATTACTTCCCTGAATACATTAGTGTCAGCCTCCTATTCTCATTCTGTGCAGTCATCCAGGCCTTTCTCGCCTCACGCTACCTGCAGAGTCTGCTAATGATGGACTGAACTTGTTTATTAACGCGACCAGGTACGATTATAATCGGAATTAGCGGCGAGAAGAATATGATTAGAACCAAACGCTTTGTCAACATGCCAGAGTTTCTTTAATGCCCTCCTGATGTGCATTTATGAAAATGATTAGCAGTGTCTCACATTTCTCATAGTACTTACCACTCACACACTACCTCATCCTGACACACACGCACAGTGAGCCTGGCCTTGTTCTGTCTGATTCTGCAGTGACAAAGTACCAAGCGGGAAGGGTTTAGGTTTCCTGTCTCTGAGGTTGGTGGCAGTGCTGCGCCAGCATCCTGGAATTCACACACACTCAGTCACGCATACACACACAGTGACAGATGTAAACAGTTTTGCATGCGCTTAACAGCTGGTCACATAACCCCCCGTGACTTGGCAGCTATAAAAACTTCAAAAGAGCAAACATACTTGCTTTAAGCATGGCTTGAGTGCCGGTGGGTTGGTAGTTAAGGCTGTTTGTGGAAGGGAAATGGCTGTTTGTTCCCTCTTCTGTTACTTTCTGATGCAGCAGCTGCTGGCCAATCAGAAACCAGCAGACAACAGCGCCCCGGTGCCAGGGTGGGGGAGCACAGAGCATGCTGGGAGGGAAATGAGGGGCATTGTGGGATGGATGTTCTGGCAGGGTGGAGAGTCATTTGTTGGGAGCCCTGTACCGACCCCATACCCTGCTGAGGAACGGACTGATGGATGGGGGTGGAGGAGCCCTGCTGAGGCAGAGAGAGGGAGGATAGAGGAAACAGCTGGGACGAGCGAGGTGGAGGCGGGGGAGGAAAGAGAGGCATGCCAGCATTTTGTTCGAACTTCCTGGAGAGGCAAACACAAACAAACAGCATCGGACAGCTCGAGGGAGGAGTGAGGGAGAGAAAAGAGAGGAGAGGTCAGGTGGATGAGGCAAAGCATGATCTGATCCAGGACAGAAAAGAGCAGAAAAAAGAATGCAAGGCATGGATATGAGGACAAAACTAGTCTTTTTAAAATTCTGGTATAGGCTATGCTTATTCTTTGGAGAATGCAAGCAGAAGACAAACCTCCCAATTGTTAAATGGACTAAATTAAATACCAAATAAAATACAGTTTAAAATAAATCTCTTTTTCAGGAAGGGCCTTTTTCACAATCACACCATTCACACATTCACACCTGGAAGCTGCCCAGCACAACCACAGTCTGATGCAATGGCCACTAAGCAGCTCCACAGGAGTGGCTGGATTGAGATACGATACCTGGCCGTAAGCGGGACATGATCCTAATGTGACATCTCAACTGAATTCTAAACGAATATGTATCAATACGTTTGTTGTAGTGTCAAAATATTTCCCAATTCTCCCAACGTCCCATTTCCAAGAACCCCAAGGTCACATCGTCACATTGCTTGTTTTGTCCTAAACTCAAATATATTCAATTTACAATGACATAAAACTGAAAAGAAAATCATTCTCACATTTGAAAAACCCGGAACCAGCTAATATTTGGTATTTTACTTGATAAATGACATCAATGAATCGATTAATTACATTTTTTGTCAATCGATTAAATGATGATTAATCCAGTTATCTTTTCAGCGCTAGTACATGTTCCTGTATACAGCGCACAGTCTTAATCATAACGGAGGCAAAGAGAAGAGAGGAATAGAAAAATGAGGGATGACAGAGCCACAAGGAGTTGTTGGGGTCAGGGAGTTTTTAAGGCCATGGTGGTTTTATAACACACAGGGTCTTCTAATGATAAAAAAAGGCAGATTGAATTAGAAAGACCGACTAATAACCTCTGCTTCTCAGGAAAACGAACTCATCAGAGCGAACGCAAAGCTTCATTTTACCTACTGTTTTATCAACAACCGTGCCAGTGGGGAGGTTTATTTGTGGGTGAATGCTTGTTTTCATCTTGCCCGTTCTATTGTTTTTTTTTTATCCCACAGTACGCGCTGATGAGGCTGCATTTTACTTGATTAACTCTCTCTCTCTCCAGTTCTCACGCGTGCACCGGTTCACTTGTGCAGATTAAACCCACATCGTGTCAACGGGGTTAGGCTGCACGCTTTTATATCCATTTAACCACTAGCCACCGGCTGAATAATAGTGACTCGTCCCCAGCCTCCCTCCACCACTCCCTCCCTCTCCCCCAAAAGCCAGACTGATCAGGCTAAATACAAGATTCATCAGTTGGATGCCCTGGATTCATCCCCTAGGATAAATATATACAATGTGTTTAACGGCTTAACGGGTATGTGTACGTGCACATGCATATACACATATTCATGGCTGTCTGTGTGTACATTTAGCAGTGCTGGCAGGAGACAGTGAGAGATGGTAAACAAGGCAGAGAACAAACTGACCTCCATCTGTGTTCTCTCTTTCTGCCGTCCTCTTTTACTGCTTGCACCCTGACCCCAATTAGTAATATGAAAGCCTATAAATCAGGTAAAACCATAGTGGCTCTGTACTGAAAAACACTGTGTTCATATGCTCTCAGGGCATATGTTGACGCTTGTATGGTAACATAAAAGGAGACTGCCATCAGACAGCAATAGCTATATCAGCATATGCCATGTTTTTGTCAGGAAAAAACATAAAATATGGAGCACAAAGTATGTCCAGGGTTGCATTATGTCTATTATCCACCTCTCCTACAGCCTTGTGTTAGTGCTAAGGCTGAAGTAGAGCCCCCCGGCTGCATAACCTTATATGGGTGTTAAGATCGCCTGGCCTACAGGCTTGTGAAACTGCTAAAGAAAAATTCTGCCATAAATCAGCTAAATACTATCAGAAATCTCGCCAGCTGTACAGAGATACAATAGATATTGTAGCTCTTTAGCAAATGTGAATTGAGCATGCAAATTTCAAAGTCCAACAATGGTTTCCCATTGGTCCAGGGCCATTACATGTTAAGGCCTTTATACACCGGAGGCGTGCTTTCACACAGAACGCAAATATTATGCGGCAAAAAAGCCGACTAAAGGCATCAACCAATCACGTTGTGCAGAATGGACGTCACATCACAACTCCAGACCTGTTGACTGTTTGTTGATAGATGACAGGGTTACTCAAGGACAACGTGTGGAGCAGCATCGCCGGATGCAGGATAGTGGGGAGCTGATGTAGTTGACTTTTGGATGTAGTAGAGTTTGTAGCAAGGCAACAGTGTCATAGCAGGTTTGGCTCGTCATAGAAATCAAATACGGGAAGCACTTTGTGTAGCTTTTTACCTGGGCACTGCACATAGACTACCCAAAGTAACATAAGACACTGGAGCACACATAGGCGTTATATGAGGACTCCAGCCATCTGGTTTTTTCCTAAAGAATGAGCTAGCGCGAATATATCTTTCAAATATATATCAATCGAAAATTTTGATTGTTGCCGTAATGAATGGTTTTATTCGTCACGTCCCCAGTGTGTAAAGGCCTTTGGGAGCCAGGTGGTTTGTAAGTCACTGGCCCAATCAAGCCAGTGTTCAATGAAAAGATTCTAAATCTACAATTTTGATAATCATTAGCTTTGCACATCAAAGAGTGCATGTGTGTGTGTGGCAGAGAAAAAAACTATAAACTATGACCTAAATGTCACAAACAATAGCTCACTACAAAATAAAATAATATAAAATAAAATATCAAAAACGGATGATATCTAATAGTGGAAGAAAGGTTGATTTTATTATTTGCAGTGATCCATTCACTAGTAAAATATGCTAAACCAGAGTATTCAACCCAAATCCCCTGAGGTGTTCGCAGGTTTTTCACAGCAAGGCCCTCACACTTTATGAGATTTTCTAAGAATTAAGCTGAAGGACATGACTGACAGAAGCTCAGAGAAGTGTAACTGTGACAGAGGGGCCTTTAATCAAGACAGGTTGCCACTGTATGCAAGACTGTTAGCTAGCTAATGAAAAAAGTTAGAATTTCGTTAGTATGATAACAAAAGCCAAAAGCTGTTTGTTCAGTTTAACTGCGCTGACACTTGAACAAGCTAACCTGCAATACACTGGGGTGCTAATAGACACCAAAGGGCAGTAGCTCAGTTAGTAGGGATTTGGCTTGGAAACTGGAGGGTGGCACTGTACCCCTACCTACTCGAAGGGCGCCGCTACGTGGCAGCCACATCACTCTAACATCTCTCCCCCAGTTGCATGTCTATGGTCTCTCATGGCAGCTATTATAATTCATACTTTTCTGGAACTGGTAAATAGGAAAGTGGTTTATCTTGATGCAGTAATGCGTGTCTTGACACCATTGTGTGTTGGCCTCAAGATTAGCCCTAGCATAAATTTGGAAATAAAATCTAATCGAGACGCTATATGGCCACAAACTTCCCACCATCCCTCAATCACTGCTGCTCTGTTCTTAATCAGATGCCGCAGTTGATACATCTCATTGGGAAGACGGGGGCCATTTGTGACCCTACAAAAAGCCCCGGCCTATTCTCAATCGACATCAACAGCAGCAGGCCTGTTTGGAGTGAGACAGCGGCTATTGTCGTAGAACCACAGTCGATAATGACAGGGGAAATGGAACCAAGCGCACTAAATGTCACACTCAGTCTCTGGGGCGTTGCACAATGCTTAGCCTGTTGGTGGACCTGTTTAGAGCCAAGACAGGCCAATAGAGATGGAAAGAGAAGGAGCAAAATAGGGGAGCTAGATGGAAGGACGGAGGAAATAAGTGAGCGAGGGACTATGTGTATGTATGTGCGTGACTATATTGTCTACGTACGTGCGAGTGCGTCCCAGCTACTTCCATCTCCCAAATCTCTCCGTGCCTTTAATTCATAGTGACCCCTCCATTGTTGGGGAGCAGATGAGCTGGGTCCAGCGCTACACTGATTGAATGGAGTCCACCGGAGCCGTCTCTCTGTTGTCTACACTATTCCCCTGGCTGTCTCCCTTCATTCTCATCCCAGTGCATTGTTAGAGCAGAGGTGCCTGTGCAAGACACACATGCACACACTCATACATACATATATAGAGCCTAGGGCAAAGAAAAGGGGCAGGGAGAGGGGTCTTTCTTTATTGCTCTGATCAAAACATTCATCCATCCTATCTGTCCCTCTCTCCCTCCCTCTATTACACTCCCCTTATTAAATCATTCCCCTCCTATTTCAGCTGGGTTTATCCATTGGTATTACTTGTGAAGCACACACAGGTCTCAGACACACAAATCTGCGCATATAGTACATTTCTCACCTTTTTTTTTTTTCTCCGAGATCAATTAGATGGAAGTAGGAATGTGAAGAGGTTGTACGAAACAAGAGATAACCTTGACACACACGCGCTACACGGCACGGTCAAATGAAATGCACACATTTCCATGCTCTCTATATAAGTCAGTCCATGCTGATGCAATCAGGCTGAGCATAAATTTGCTAGAGGAGGCAGGAGAGGATGGGAGGAGATTCTCAGCTTTTTCTGAGGAAATGGGTCAGAGAACTAGAATTAGACTCCTCCGCGCTGCTACTACTACTTGTCAGCGCTTCTGGATGTTTCTTGCGAATCGACAGGGTCTCCATTGTGAATGTCTTGGGGAAAGTTAAAATGAGAGCAAAGGATGAAGCAGGGAGCAGAGAGGTTGCTGAGGAGGCATAAAAGAGTACTCGGGGGTCTCAGCCGTTGCCAATTACCATAGTAGAGAACATATACTTCTTTAGGGTACAGCTACCACACATTTGTGAGCATGAACATACACACAATAAACACTTCAAAGACACCACGTTCCCAATGCGAGATAATGGTACACATGCTCCCTATGCTGTTTCAAATGCATACATTATCTACGTTCAACACATGCACAAATACATAACAGATTCAGTGTGTGATCAAAGATTGTCTTGGATGGGGTCAAATGAGCCTATCCAAAGAAGGAAATGAACAATAATGTGAAAACTGTACACCCACCAAGTGCCACAAAGGAAAACTAAAAGGGTATGAGAATTGATATTAGACAAATTAGACATATAAGTTATGTTATTTCCAATTAAATGAAAGAAATTAGAACATTTAGGAAATTACAAAATCATCTGAATGAAAAACAGAGTTCGTTAAAGTAGTTATTCCTGCTTGTTTCACCAATTATGCCACTTAGCTTAGGGAGCTGTTGCCCTGAATGCTCCTGAGGATCTGATTCAGACCATGAAGGTAAGGAGCTTGAAATATGAATGTGATTCGCATGAAAGTGTTAGCTGGAAGATTCCCAACTATTGTTGATTATCCGCCAGCATTAGCTGTCGGTCAGCTATATGGTGAGCGTCTGCAGAGTGGTTCAATATAAACATACGGGGAAAATGGCACACATGGTTAGTTAAATTCATTTTGTCCACAGACATACCACTCTGTTGTTCTTTTTCAATGGCTCAAAAGATTAAATTAATTCACTATCTCCAAATGATAGCCTACAGATTGGTGCTTTTTTCTGTAACAAACAATCTTTGGCGACCGTACAGACACCAGCTTGTAATTCACGACTACAAGACAACAGCCAACATTTTGATTGTGTAGTTTTGGAATTAACATAAATTGACCACAGCTGACAAAATCTAAAAATGACAGACCTGGGAATCATCATTGACACCTATGAAGGATGACTGAGCACAGGGAGGTTGCTGTGACAGGACATTTTTAAGGGAATTGCAAAATGATACAATGGCCATCACAATGGGACATAAAGCCCTCCATCCATCCAATGACCATCATTATATCAGACCTAATCGTCATTATTGACTGTCAGTAATTTCAGGTCAACAGCATGTTATATGTTAAGCACACTGCCAACCTCACCAGATGCTCTATAGGCTGAAACACAGCTGCTCGCTGGGATTATCTCGCTGCCCACAAACACACACACACACACACACATACATAAACACACACTCCTTGACTGACATATGCTGCCCTCCACTCAAATCACACACATGCAGAATTAAGAGAGGTGTCCAATGTGGCTAATCGTATTGAGCAGGACAGCTTGGTACATTGTATACACATCTGTCACACCTAAATAAATCACTCCCACACAATTTCCCTGAGTCATACGCAGAGTGATATTGACTAAGAGTGTGTGGAGTGCCCATGCGCAGGAAAGAAGGGGATCAATAAAAAACTGTCATTGATTGATCTCTTTAACATATGCTTCTGAATCACTAAGGACCAAACATATGCAGATACACACATACACACACACACACACACACACACACACACACACACACGTAATATATGCACCAGCAGATTTAGAGTCAATTGGTTTTGACCAAATGATGCATGCAACCTTTTATTGTAATCCTGGCCCGGTCATCACATTACCGCTGATGAGAACCTTGTTGTTTCCATACATCCTCTAACCCCAGGGGCTCGACTCAATCTATATCTATCTGCGTGGCAGAATTATCCACCATGTTTCCCGAGTGTTAGCCTACATTACAGCTATATGCTGTTCTGTATAAAAAAGTACAGGGATTGAGAAAATCCCCAGTCTTATATGACTGAATCCTATACATCTCAGTATGTGCCTGCAATTTGCATTAGACTGAATGTACCCATATAGGAGAAGCAGGGATTTGGGAAATGCAAGGGATTTGAAAGATGGTGGTATTGAGGGTAGCTAGAAAATGAATACAGTAAAGCTTTGGTAATGAGAAAGGGACCATAAATATAATTATAGTGATATATTAGGACGGTTAAACTTTAATTACAAAATTTCACTTTGATTACGATGCTTTTGTGAAGCAATCCTCCTGAGAGTCAACAAAATTACACCATTTCATTAACTTGAAATGAGCGTCCCGATCATTTCCTGGTGCCTTATCAAGACATGTTATGAAGTGGGACACAGCCCGCTGACTCGGGATCAGGGGCTTTCTCATTGGTCGGTGGATGGTGAAAGGGGTCATGGGATCTGTCACAGATGGCGCAGATGGGGTACCTCAACCCCTCCTTCGACCAAGCCCTGTACCCCCCCGTGACCATTCTGTCATGGCTCTCGCCCCCCTGATGCTGCAATCACTCTGCGCCCTAAAATAAAACCTTAATGGGAGGCACCATGGGATATCAATCGGTAGGGTTTAAATATACAGGAAACTCACAGAATAAACTTTCAAGAAGTGTTAAATACTTCATTTTATTTCTAAATGTCTGATTTGTTTTCCTCAGACAACAAAATGTCACAAGAATAAAGGTTTATTTAATCTTTCACCATGGAAGAATAGATTAGAAACGCTGGAGTACAATTGCATGTGACAGCACTCATTTTGTCTGATTTTTAAACATCCTGTTTGCCTTGCCTGACACTAGACCTCACTGCATTGTAACAGTGGCTCTCAAGCTTTTAGCTCTCAATCCGCCCAAAATAAATCAACGCCTACTTTCGCTTCAAATGTGCACTGTTGCAGGTGTTCAGATACGAAACGGCAAACTTTGATACCAAATGTCAAGTTTTATTTTCCCTTGACAGGCAATTTTACTTTTTTTAATTATAGAAGGGAGCCTAGAGGCAGCAAATACTCATTACTTGACAGCTAAAACTCTGTTATTACCATGATTAAAAACAGAACAATTTTGCACATTGGGGATATACTTTTCCACGTTCAATAAATCATCTCGTGGCTGCTGAACATCATGCTGTGACCCCCCTCCAGTAATGTATTATTTGAAAAGAGTAACAAGTCCAAAAGTGTTGGCAACACAATGTGGTAACAGCTTTTAGTAGTGATTTCTACATGAAGTAACTTGGCAGGTTGTTAATCACACTGAAGACTGCATCTGGGCCTGCAAGCAGAGTTTAAGAGAGATGGTCTCTTGAGTTCCTTACCTCGTTTTAACTAGCAGCAGCCCCATCAGTCACACCCCTTCTCTTGCTCTTGGTCATTTTCCACCCGACACAAATACCCTTCCCCCACTATGGTACCATCTGCCAGGGTTCCACCAGAATGGGTTTTTGAAGACTGATACCCACACTGAAGCTCTCAACGCCTAAAATTCTATTACAATACCCCTGAGCCTTCGATTTGACCTCTGTTAAGTCCATATACTCATTGTAGATTGTATTGTATTCAGGGTGGAAAGAATAAAACAGGGGAGCCGTTCAATGCAAGAAAAAGTAATAAGCTCAATTTGTACTTAAATGCGGCGCCAACAAAAAATATTGCAAAAGGGCTTGGACTGGCAGCTTCTCAGGTTGTAAAAGGTTTCAAGCTTGACGGTCTTTCCTTAGGCAGCATCAAAAGGAAAAAGGATGAGATGATCTCATAATTACACAGTAATTATGAATTTATCTCAGCCTCTAGATCATGATCCCTACGAGATCAAGTAGACATTTAACCTGGGCATAATTTCTCATCATGGGTTGAATGAGGACCTTTAACGTTTCATTTTAACCACTGATATACATTCTACATTTAATATATTTTTCTATACAGAGAGTATAGTACTAAATACTTACTTACTTCTAAATACTTACATGTGCTGTAATCATTTACCCTGTCCATACTGGCCATGAAGCGATGCCTTTGTAGCAATACACTGTAAGAAACGGAGGAATATAAAGTTTCATTTCTATTTCTGTGTTGTAGCTAGCTACGCTATAGCTTAAGTGTGCCTTCTCAAAAATGGAACTAAACATCAGGGCTACATCAGCTACTGAGATACCACATGTGAATGAATGTAAAGACAGTGATTGCATGGGACGTCGCTCGAGATCACAAAGTCAAGTGAAACAGTTACTGTGGGGAATAGCAGGACATGCCCCAAACGTAATAATAGCTTGCATTTTTATAGCGTCTATCACGTTTTACACATAAGGTCTAATGTTGTCCCATCAACAGGTGAAATACAACAAACTAAAAATCAAACCCTAAGCCCTAGGTACCTACGACTGGAGTCCTGTTATCCCCTTATGTTAAGCATAAGTCTGGCTTTAGGCTGCAGCAGTCTGAGTTAGCTAAATCAAATGGGTATCTTACAAAATTGTGGTCCTTTTTGTACAAAATGTCTTCTTTGTGTTTCCCTGAATGGTGTTTCTTTGCTAAGACACAAAGGAGGTACATGGAAATACATCCTGACAGTCACACAGGACGAAACACCAGTAATAAACCTACGCTTGACTGCCAGGATAAGAATACCCTACATACACCTACTTTTCCACTTTGTCCGTGTGGATTGTAAGGGCGGACTCAGCAACCAAAACTCCTAGCACACTGTAAAAGTATTAAAATATATAATGAATCCATACTTGTGTGAAAATCTGCTCAAAATGTGTCATTAAAATTCAGTCTAAGTGCATCCTGCAGACAAATAACTGACTGTGGCAATGATCAATTTCCCAATAAATGTGAGATCAATCAAACGGCACCACATCCATCACATCACAGGCTTTGACACGCTGATAAATGATTTTTAATAAAAGACCAACACTAGCAGATATACATTGGTCCAAGACTAGCTCCCACCCCCATCCAGCAATTATTTCCCCCAATTCTAAAGCTCTGCTGCCCCCTTCCATCGTCTCCACCCACCACTCCATCACTCTCCCCTCAAAATCCTTTCCTCAGTCTTCACTGGTGTCCTCCAAAGCTGAACCCTTATCATCGTCACTATCATCATCCTCATCACAGGACCTCTGCCCCCTTTTTCTATCCTTAGTGGAAAAAGTTTATCTGATTACGGCATTAGGCCTGCTCCAAACAAACAAGTACAGCAGGAGGTTTTGCACACTTTAAAAAAAAAAAATGTATTTCATCAAGCAAAGTGTGCTTCAAAGGCACGAATGAATGAATAACATTTGGGCCGTCATCTGCTTATTGTAAAGCATAAGAACCTTAGCAGGAAACATAACCTCGCTAACATCAAAACTCCAGTGACTTGATGATGATAAGTCACTAATCCTCTGTTTAGGTATGTGGCTTCAATCAGGTCGCAGTGGTAAGAGTATGTGTTTTTGTGTGTGTGTGATACAGAGCTGCATCTGCCAGAATTTGAGTCATTGTGACTGAAAAAGGAGAATATTTACAGGAAAACACACACACACACTCAAAAACACAAACAGGTGTCCTGCATAAAAACTTACTTTGCTTGCAAAATCTGAGCGGGAAAAAAAACAACAACAAAAAAAACACAAACAACAAATGGCCGATGCTGATTCTGTTATAGTTTGGATTGGGGACAGATTAGTGGAATATTAGGATGGGATTAGCTGGCCAGGTTAAGCTATTTGATCATCAACTAAATATGGCTTAGGAGCCGTAGACGAGCTGATGTCACATGGAATTAATCCTGCCATGATTTCAAAACTCTTTGGTAATCCACTCACGATTTTAACATGCTGTCAAACTGGTACGGGCTAGGGAGGGCTGTGCGTTTGTGTGTGTAAGTGATTGATGTATGAACATATAGTATACAGTATATACAGTATATGCGTTTGCAGCAAGTTTAATAAAATATGTTTCTGGGGAGATTTAAGAGCTAATCCAGCTGTGATTTTAGTGAGTGTACAGTATGTGCGTGGGGGGGGGGTTCTTACGAGAACACGTGTGTGCTTTTCTTCTGTTTGCGGTGTGTTCACGCGGGAGGGGCGTTTCTGTTTTTGTTTTTCTATATTCACATCTGTGTCAAAGCCCCCTGAACCTCCCCCCTTCATACAAACACACACACACACACACATACATAAAGACAAACACAGATACCAGCTCCAAGCTCCAAAATCCCCTGAAAGCTTTTGATCCTGCAGAAATGTGGAACTCCCCCTTCTCTCTCTCTCACTCTCTCTCACTCTCTCTCTGAAGTGGAATTAAAACTCACTCACATCCACATTGCTCCTGATTGGGGAATCTCTCCCCCTTTCCTATACTCCCCCTCCCCCCCAAAAAAGCAAAAAAACTTTGAGAGATCACGGGGGAAAGCATGGTTAGGATATGGCTGTGTGTGTATGTACATGTATAGGTGCTGCACTGTACAGCTGTCTCTTCTAACACCGGCATTCCCATCTTCAAAAAGGGAGCCAGTGAGAGCGTACGTTTCCCTGATGTTCCCCCAGAGGGATTCCTCCCGCATCCCGCTCCCACCAGCTTCACCTCGCACAACGTGTGCGTACAACATCCCGGGGTAAAGATGATGAAAGTGAGTGAGGGGTGACCTAAAAATGTCACCACAGGTAAAAAAAAAAAAAAAGGGGGGGAAGAAACGCGGTAATGCAAGCATGACGGAAAGAAACAAGGTGAATATTGAAAAAATAAGAGCTAAATTTGACGGCATTATAGTTTTTTTCTGCAAATTATCTTCCTGGTGTGCACAAGGGACACATGTTCAGGGAGCAAAAATAGCATTTCCTTACATCGCCCTCCTCCCTCACACACAATCATACATATATAACACTTTTGCCAGAGCGACTTTTTCTTTTGCTGACTTTACATTTAAATGAGAGAGGGGATTATCCTAATGCCTGATGCTTAGGGCACAAGTGTGGCGCGCACTCACCCTCTGCCTGTGTGGGACGGGACAGTGGTGTTCGTTGCGTTGCCATGGCGACAGACGGCCAATGAAAGCACAGTAGGGTAAATCTCGAGTCAAAACATTTGACGCATGTGGGGTGGGGTAAAGAGGGTGAAAGGTTTTTTTTGGATTGCTGGAGTTCTTTGGCAGTGTGTGCAAAATTGGGGCGGGGAGGGGTGTACTATTAGGATGTTCCCACACACACACACACACAGACCACAGTCTGATTCACACAGCCCAGCCTTATCTCCACCTTACCTCCCCTCCTCTTCCTTCCATGCCTCTCTCTCTCCATTTCTTTCTCTTCCTCTCCTGGGCAGAGAGATGGAGCAGAAAGTGGCGTGTAATTACATCCTAATCTTTGGCTGGTATCTGCTCTGCTACAGGGGCTGTTAGTACAGAGAGCTGACAGGGACACACTAACACACACACACACACACACACCTCCACAGAGATTTTGTCCAGAAGTCTACACATTAAATCTGTGGTTAAATGAAATGGCTGTGTATATATGTGTGCGTGAATTCAAGACGTTCTAGGAGACAGATGGGCGTCACCATATATGTGTGTTTAGTTATATAATTATATAAATATACTTTTAACATAGACCAGTTCTACCGTAATTTCATAAAGGCAAGGACTGATAAAGCCTTGTTCTGTTAAAGCTGAACATCTTGAATGTGTACACGCTTGTTATCAGCTTATTTTATAAGCCATCAAGTGCATAGCTGCCTCTTATCTGCCCCAAGTTCTAAGTCTTTCTGAGTGATGGAGATCTCAGAGCCAAAAGAATTCATACAGCAGGGCTATATATCTTCCACACAGACAAACAAATGTAACCAGTCTCCACACACACACACACACACACACACACACACACACACACACACACAGACAGGCAGTGCAGCCAGGTCTCCGGGAGCACGCAGCTAAAGATTGCTCACTCCCTCAAGCCTGATGATATATGGAAATATAGGTGAGGAGTCCTGCATTATACATGCAAAGCCAATTTGTTGTGTGCACACATGCAACACACATGCAGTCAGTCACACAAACACACGCATGCAAACATACACTGAACTCCGTTAAAAGTGCACTGAAGTTATTAAAAGTAGGCCAGGGCTTGCCGGGGCCGGAGACTGTAAACAAGTCCCGATCAGTTTGGTTCCCTTCCAGTGGAAGGACTCTGAATTAAACATAACATAGACTGGATCTGTTTATGCAGCGGCCAGGCACAGACCTGAGGCTATGTTCAATCAATCTGGCTGCAAATTCAATCAAAGGATCAGTCTAAATATACAGTACTGCTGGTTATACTGCCAGGTAAATTACCATGGGCGTGTCTTATCTGAAAATACAGCGAGATGTCAACATGTGTAAGTTTGTAATTAGCATTCTGATGCGGCACTGACATTATAGGGAACACACCGCAAGGCTGAAGGAACATCAGCAGGCCTGAGCACAAACAGAGAGACGCATTACTTGATATTTGAGTTACTGAGTAATGTGACAACCTCTCTCTGTTGTTTTTTTAACAGCTCAGCATGCATCTTATTGTGCCATTTAGTGATTCATTAACACGTTCAACTCAGGAGTTCTCTCTGTGTAATTAAGGCAGGTCACAGCTCATCTTTTAACCGGCAGGATTCACTGGATCGTCCCCTGGTGGCTGTCTGCAGTATAGGTCATAATCCCCACCCCCTCCATGTTAGCGGATGGGACATGGACCATTTTAGGTTTTCTGATAAGTTTGGTTTGAATTAGTTATTTGATGCTATAAAAAGGGGGTGAGACGTCATGGTTGACAACTTATGGTGTGCTCGTGATTGGTTCAGGCGGGTGTATGGGCGGGTCCTCGATACCGTGGGCTCCACCGCAGATCACTACTGCGCAGACTCTGGCTCCAGCCAGCGCAAGACGGCAGCGCCAGTCTCCGGGATATTTTGGCTTCATTATTTTTGTTCAGTGGGAGGAAGTGGAGACGCGGCGTCCATCTTTATATAGAGCCGATGGTTGGAACCTTACAGTTAAACTTTTAAACACATTATATCATTGTTTTAAGCGTAACTTAATACTGCACCACTGTATCAGGAAATCAGGGCTGTGAAGAAGCTTGTCCTGTCAGTCTGAGAAGCTAACGTTAGCTTAAGCTGCTACAGTGCAGGGTTGTCTGTCAGATATCTGAATAAATAAAACTTTTAGTTACACTGTCAGACATGACTTACAACAGTTTGTCAGTATTATAGTGTAATGTCTTGTAATATCCTACTAAATGTGTGCTAATTTGTTCCGTTTTTTTCTACAGAAAACTTGCTACAGTTACTTAGAAGTTGAAGAACCCAACAACAAGCAACTACATAATTTAATCTCTATTTAACGCAGCAAGATAAGATTAGTTTGTGATTATGCTTGATACAAACGTATCTCCTTCTGTACAGACCTCAAATACAAGACAGGTGTGAGTTTAATTTAAGGGTAATAATCCCAATTTAAAAAATATTTTAATGAAATATTCTCAGATCTTTCAGCCCTACATTAGCCTTATTTTCATACCATCAGATTTTGTTAACTGGCAGATATGAGACTCCTCCAATCATTTTCATTTTGGGTCTGCATGATGTACAAAGTGTAAGTGCCCCGCCATGGTTTTATCCTACTTGCTTTTCACCATTTCTAATTCAGCGTTGTTACAGTCAAAATATTACAGTGACACGGTGAACTTAAGAATGAGGCTGAAACTCACAATAGCATATTAGTTTACATCCAACTATGTCTGAGGCCAAGTTTATTCTTGCTGAGAAAACAGAAGAAAAATCTCTCAGACGCACATGGAGACTTTCCTCCTCACGGCTATAAAACTCTTGGGGTCAGTGCGAGGTCACCTGGGCTGGATCATCGACCTCTTGATGAGTGTATATCCTGAGCTGACCTTGGCTCTGTTCCCATGCTGGTCTGTCTCTCCCTGCTCGACACAGCCCTGGGCCTAAGTCCTATCTGTCTGGGATGGCAATGAGCCCAGCTATTCTTGAGCTTTTTTTTGTAGTTGCATTTGCAGGCAGACCTATAGACCCCTGCTCTGATTCATACGGGCCCGACATTATTCTGCACTGAAAAGAGCCAGATACCTCAGAAGGATGAAAGCGCTTTTATCTACTGTAAAAAGTGGTGAGGTAGTCCGAGCTTTAAAACTGCATTAGCGAGCGAGAGGAGAGAGAATGGTAAAGTGTGTTTTTACAGCAGCCTCTCCAGTGCAAGCAGGGGCCAAGTGTTGATTAAACACACCAGAAATACAGTGGGAATAAGAGACAGAACAGATAAGAGCCTTCCAAATACAATAACACACACACACACACACACACACACACACACAAGGATGTCAGCAGAGCAGACAATATCTACCACTACAGCACTAACGGTGTTTTCATGCCAAGGAATTACAAATTATATCTATTTAACTCTCATTCCACAGAGAGTCTTTGTCGAGCCAACAAAGTTTAACCAGAATGTAGCGAGGAACATCAGGCAGGGCTGAGTGTTCACCACCAACTTAAAGGACACTGTATTTCAGAGCTTTTATATAAAATAAAGTCAAGAATACACAACGTTAAGGAAGGGAATGCATAAACAATACAATATGTAGTGACTGAGGGCAGTATCAGGCTTTGTAGCTTTAGCACTGAATTTTTATATACTGCTGGAATCAAACATCACCCGGTCCACATTAATGTGTGTTTTCCACTAGGACAGTTCCAACAATGCCTGCCTGTGTTGCGTTGATAAATACTCGCCCCCATACACCCTTAAAATATACCATGTGAGAGCGTCAGCGCTGACGCTCCGAGCCGCATTCCCAGAAACGGCGGTGCATTCCACACAAGTCACCCGGGGTCAGTGTGCACTCTGCATTTCTCTGTGGCCCCGTGGTGAATGGGGCATTTGGCATAACTCAGTTTATTTATTTTTTGTTCCAGTCAGTTTGGCCTGTCGCTCGTGAACTGAAGTGACAGGCCTGTGTCACAAAAAGCTGTAGGATGGCGATGGGGTGAATTTTCCATATGGCCATCTCATCTCCACATCGTCATGTTGAAGGCGATCAGGTTAGACAATTGTGTGAGTGAATGACGCACAGTGGGCTTTAAGAAGTGTTTGTCATCGACATGGGAGCAGTTGAAGCATTAGAGAAGAGCATTTTTGACTTGAAAGTGGCTGGTTGGCATATTTAGATTTAGTTTCCACACAATCTGTGGTGCGTCAAAGCAGTCACATGGGTTTGTTAGTTGAGATCAGCAGGTCACTCAGTAAGCTGGATTTTAAAAAAAAAATGGTGGAGGAAGAAGTATACGCATCTTTTACTCAAGTAAAAGTCGCAATAATACAGTGTAAAAACTCACATAAGTAAAAATATACTTGATATCACTCCCTCCAGGAAATACACAATACTGTGGTTCTGTTACTGATCAGTCAACCTCTCCGTCATCATATCCACCGTCGAACTGTTCAATCCATCTTTGTACAAGTGTATAGGACTTAAACATCTATCCATTTGTCTCTGTCTCCCTGTTTGTCTGTCCAAGTGTTCACCCAACCGCTAATCTTATTCGTTTCAGATAATTCAGTGGCATTCAATTCAATGACCTCATGACCAGGTGTCATATATTTCTAAAGTAGACGAGGTGTTCATCATCCCACACTGACTCTTCAAAAGGTAGGTAAAGAAGTAGTAAAGATGGAAGTTTGATAACTGCGGTATATGTGTTTCTCTATGTTGGACGGAGTGTTCTAACCTGGAATCCACCTGCAGAGATAATTAACTTGGCAGTGAAGTTATTGGCCAAGCCACAACAAACATGGCCCGAGCAGTAGAAAAAGGCACGGGGCAAAGTGTTCAAACTCAGCTCACTTTATTCAAATGCGGCCACTGTTCAAAACCCGATCCGTTAGCTAAAGAAGATGAAGGCTAAAGGAGATGAGGTACCACAAATCTTCTTTTGGGGACAAATTACGTCTTGAATACTCTCAAGCTATCTATCAGGACACTGGTAAGACAGATGCTGCCTGGAGGAGATGGGGGGGCAGATACTGTCAGTGTCCCTACTGGATCAACGCATGCCATTAAGACAGATTTGCTGTTGAACCCAGCAATCATCAATGATAGTTTTTCCTTGATTAATTTAGTTAGACTAAAGCTTAATGCTGACTACACTGCTACTTTAACTGTCTCAATATCACATATTTGGATTGGGAAAAGTTAATTAATTCCTGCTTGCCTGTACTAGTTATCATGCCCAGTCTGAGGTTTTTTTTTTTTTAAAAGGTGAAAGGTGAAATGAGCGTTGAAAGAAGTGTCAAGTGATTTTGGTGTTTGGACTACCATTTAAAAGATGGTTCATAGCTAGTGACAAGAGAACAAATGGTGATTTTATGTAAATGACGGTCCCTTTAAGAGCCTTCTGCTGGCACAATTAAAGTCCGCTCAGATTGAACACAGCTGCATATAAAGTCAACGCAAAGACATGAGTGTACATGAATAATAAGTGCAAACCAGCCCTGGGTAGCACGAATTAGGCCAAGATGCAAATAGGTTTCAACTTGAGCGTAAAAATTTGCACTTTGAGATGAGTCAAAGTCTGAACTCACACATTCCAACACAAGCGCACACACACTCCATAAACACAGTCAGTGTGTATAAATACAAGCTAGCTAGAACAGTTGGTACAATTGGCTGTTCTGGGACACAGTTTGCACAAGTAATGCAAGGTGAAAATTTGCTTCGCGTTTGGTTTGAACACTCCAATCACCGCCATTTTGTTTACCCCCTTTGAATTATGTAGCTATTTCGTTAGTCCAGCTAACAGTCTGAACAGCTAGTGATTAAACAAGCATGGCCGCACTGAGAATATTGATACTCATTTCAATGATGACATATATTTCACAGTTTGTTTTGGCCCTTAACGTTTAACATAGCCTATAAAAATGTGTGATATTGTATCTGAACTTCTGCTCAGAGCACATTGCAATGAGCTACATTTAAGTTTTACTCAAATTCATCTCTACACCAGTGACTACAGCTCTACCTAAAAAGTTTCAACACAGTAGTGCTTGAGGACATATTTGTACTCTCTCCAGCTCTGAATAACACACACATGCACACATACAGAAACAGATTACAAACTATCCAAACAAGGCAAATGCAAACCAGAAACTGCCTCTTAATCCCAGCAACACATTGAGATGAAAAGCAGAGATAACGGCACAGCGACAAATAAAAGATTAATCTAATAAGTCTGACTCGCTTAGGCCACCACAAACAGAAGACCAATGCTGTACAAACAGGCTGAGGTAATTGTGTCTGTTTGTGTGCGTGTGATGGCCTGACAGGCAGACAGGCCGTGCAGCACCAAAGCTGCCCTCACCATCTGGCCTTGGCAAAATGAACAGTGTTCCTCCACAGTCTCTCTCTCTCTCTCTCTCTCTCTCTCTCTCTCTCTCTCTCTCTCTCTCTCTCTCTCGATCGTTCGCTGGGGGATTTGATACTTATCCATCCAGAGAGATTAAGCGTTTCCATATTCCAGTCATATTCCCTGGGTTGTTTTGCTTTCTAAAAACGGCGTTTGTGTGCCAACATGTTCGCGGGATGTGTGGGTGGGTCTAGTAGCCAGGCATAAAGAGACAGTGAGGATTGGGGAGGTAAAAGAAAGAGAGGGGATGGGAAATGACATTTAAAAAAACCATTTAAAATCAGGGTGTAGTGCCAAAACCGCATGATGAAGGTGAAAAAGTAGGTAGGCTGTGGGTCATGCTGGTATAATGAGTGTAAAGGTGAATAAATATAGTAAGTGTACACATTCACAGCTCCACAGGATACCTGCAGGGGGCCTTAGGGGTGTTAAGAGTGTGTGTGTTCATGTGTGGGTTTTGTGCCTCAGGATCTGAGGTTAGAATGAGAGTTCACAAGTTCAGGGACTTCCAACACTGTGGAATAAATGTAAAAAAACACACGTTTGTATCACTATATCTGCGAGGACCTGCCATTGACTTACATTCATTCCAGATCCCATAACCTTGCCTTACAACAGACTAAAACAGGAACTCCAAATCCAAGTTATGACCCTTAAAGAAATTCATTTTAGTAGAACAGTCTCCACATTAAAGGGTTTTGCTCATCTTTGTATCCTTATGATGACATTTCAAAGAAAACAAACACACACACACAAAACCCCAAATAACTTGACAGGAGTGTAAACCCACAGCACTGTAAGAGGCTTTACCAGAAAAGATCACACATTCATGTACTCCTCTGCCGCCCCCTCCCTTTTTTTCTATTTGCTTGTTTGTTCCTTCTGTCAAATTCAGAGAAACTGACAACAGGATTACACAGTGCAAGCTTTTGGTCAATCTTAAGGACTGAGTCCTTTTGATGATCTGTGGACACGTACAGCCTCTTTTCATAAACTGCCTCATAAAGGCAACACTGCTGAAATATGTGTGTTTCAAAGCTATATGAAAACATAACAGGAGAAGACGCACATTCATAAAAACAGTGCACTCTGCTCCGCGGTCTCCCGTGATAGCCGGAGTTAGCGTTCACTCACATATCCCCCTTAGGCTAAATAATTCAGGGAGGACAACTAGACTCACCCCATCTCAGGTCTTACCCCCCTGCTGTGCCTCATCCCTCACATACACACACACACACAAAATGAAGTGTATTCACGCTTTCCAGCAAAAGAGAACGAACCCATCCAAGGACACATTACACTACTAAATATTCCATTGTGTGGAACTGCATGTTTTCCTTTATTCAAAAGAAAGAGAGTGCTCATTACTGAAAAGCATAATGATGATGAAAAATAGATTGGGAGGCATAAGGGAAAAGACATAATTACATCAAAGGGCTCAAAAACAGAAATCCACATTTCAAACACACACATACACACAATGAACAACAGAAGTGTTCAGTCCTTCACTGTTTGTTTTCGACACCTTTTAGAGCTGCATATTTGATACAAACCTTTGCCAGCTAATTTTTTATTCAGACGCAGAGTGATTATCTGTGTTTTTGGACAGCTTTTTCAGGAGAGATGGGATTCATATGAAGTGTCACCTGGTCCAGTCACTGATTATCTGCTTAAAACTGTAATCAATAATGTGTTCAAATCCTAGGAATTGTTCTTCACCTGATTAGTGTCAGTTAATTACGGTCATCCATCCACTTCCTGCACCCTGTTAGTCCTATTCAGGGTCAGCAGGGGGTTGGAGGTATCCCAGCATGCATTGGGCGGAGAGGTCGCCAGTCTATTGCAGGGCTAAAATGCTATAATCTGAATTTCTTTAATTAGAAATAACATTTTTGGCCACTTGGGGGCAGTGGAAACAAGCAGTAAACACAACACTGACATATCATCACCTTTGAAGTTGATATGGTGAACATGTTAGCAAACGGTTGCTTATTTACACATCCAGCAGAGATGGAGAAAGCTCAGAATTAATTTGGTGTTTCTGGCTGCCTGATGAACATCCAATATTCACTTTCCTTTTAGCTCTGATTTGGTCTCCACTAACTCTTGAAGGAAATATCTGGCTCTTTAGCTGCTAAATGCTCCACTATGTTCACCAGCTAGCCGCTAACTTTGTCTGTCTGTTGTTTTGTGCTTAGCAGGTAGTGTGCAGTGGGTTTATCAGAGTTTCATCACTCAAAGAAACTGCCTGCTGCGTCTGGAAATTACGCTGGGATGCAAAAACTGTTCATTTTTTGGGCCTGAAAAAAACAAAACAATGAGCTGAAAAATGCTAAAAAGCTCTGTAGAGGGAACCTGAAGACTTGGTAATAATTTTCTGAGGGTTTGTCTCTACGAGTGACCTCTTTCACAGTACACAGTCATTTGATCCATTGCTAAAAAATGATTGATTATAGAAGCTTTAAGTTTCTCCTGATGTCCAGTAACCTATCACTTCCATGCTCATTATGGCCAATACTTAAAACAATACCATGTGTCCAGTTTCAATCAATGTAATGGCACTGTTCCCACTTTAGGTCTGCAGTCACTGAAGGAGATAATACAGTATTAGTCCAGCTCAAATGTAGAAAAGAGCTCACATTTACTTTTACAAAATATTCATCATATTCATAAACATCTTTTCTCCAGCTGTACCCTTGAAATCTTTTGTGTAAGAAGCAGACTGTCACAGTTCTTCCTTCAATGTCCACATATTTTATGTCAAATATATTTTTTTTTATTATATCATTACTGTTTCTGATAATGTGCACGTTAATAGTTTTAATCTGGTAAATGCACCATTAATAACCTTACAAAATCAGGAAAACATAGTATATGTAGCTGTGTGATGTTTTCCTGATGGCGCTTCCAGAAACTGATGTATTTCAGAAGTAGGCTATGGTACCATAGGACTACCATTCATTATCCAACCAATGTTCTTTATAATATAAGATCGGCTACATTAGATAATGATTTGGCTAAAACAGGAAGAAAAAAGTAATCAAATTTTGCCATTTTGGGCAAGTTAACATTAGCTGGCAATAGATCTAAGAAACTATGTGTAGGCAGAGTCTAATTAACAACAAGTGCAGGAAAGTCCTTCCAGCAGCTGCATATAGGCACTATCAATAAGCAACAGAGAGCAGCAAAAAATTTATGTTAAAGTTACTGACTTTATATTACTTACTTCAAGGGATTTTACACACTGCTGAATCCCCTATTATGTGTCATTTATTTTAAACTACCATTGAACAATCCTCTTTCTCAAAAGTGTAAAAAATACTGTATTGTGTCCGTAGTTGTACCAGATTCCATTTAACATTTAACATTTTTTATCTTAGCATCCTCCCTGGGAATGAGACCCAAAGCTCCCATTGCTTTATGTACACAGGTGGCCGGTCCAAGTAGTCTCACTTGTGGCTCTGCGTGTCTCTCACTCACACAGGCTCACACACACACACACACACACACAGTTTTACACCCGGGCCGCGATATCTCAGCCCACACCAGATGACCAACTGTTTGGCTGCCTCTTGCCAGCCAGCCTGTGGTTCAGAGATCACAACACAGCTTCCAGACATGTACATGACTCAACCTTCACTGCAGTCATGTGCATGTGCAAGCGCACACAGGGTACATCCGCACACACACACACACACTTCATCATGTTTATAGGGATGAACATCAGTCTATGCTGGCTGGAGTGGGAAAGATAAAGGCAAAAATTGAAAGAATTGAAGTAAAAGAGAGAGAAATGGGAAGTAGATGATGAAAGGAGGAAAGGTTGAGCCTGGGTCCTACTGTCCTCAAAGAGTTTTTCTGTTGCCTCATCTCCTTTTCTCAACTTTCCATTCCTCTATAATGGTCAGTGCTGAAGGACCTTTCCAGCGTAACAGAAGATTTTTGTTCATTTTTGGCGTTCCTTTACATTACTTAAAATTCTTCCTGTGCTTTTATCACATTATATTTGCTACTTTTCCAGTAGCTCTATAGCTGTTTTTCATACAAGAAAACAAAAATTAAATGCTGTGTACATACTAGGACCTACTCTCATAAAAACAAAGTCAAATTAACAGTCATTTCATAAAATGTTGGTATAATTTCCTTTTCCTTTTATGGATCACAGCTGCCAGAAGTGTTCTGCCTTTAGTTTGTCTGTTGGCCAAACTAGGTTTTGATTCACAGATGTAATCAAAGTGAATGTGAGGTATTTGTTTTTTTGTATTATTTAAAAGATTTCCTTTGGCAAAAAAAAAAAAAAAAAAGAAAAACAGAAAGTGAACACGCAGTGAACCTGAAAGCAGAAACCAGATGCTTGTCTCATTTCAGCTCAGAATCGTTCAAAATGTCTGCATCAACATGAAATCCTGACTGGAAATACTGTCAGAATGTTAAAAAAAAAACAACCTAACACTGTGTTAATTTTATGATGCCGCTTTGCAGCATAAATTTTGGTTTCCAATTCACACATTGTTGTTACCAACTTGACTGGAAGTCTGCAGAGCAGTTTTCTGTGCTTACTGAAAATGAAAATTAGTAAGTGAACCGGTAAAGTTGCACAAAACTGTATGAAACAGAGCCTGCATTTCAATTCAGGGGCTGCATTCAGGGGCTGCATCCTTCGAAGGCTGCATTTATTAAGACCTAATGTGTCACAGCGGCACGACAAGGCTCCTTCAAATGCAGCCTTCTTTTCCTGAATATGGAAGATCCAACGGCTGTATCCTTCGCGGCCCAACCTATCCAAAGCTTCATTGCGCGCAAGAGAATATGGCATCCCCAAATGTACAGTCACCAGTGGCCGAGCAGGAGTACACTTTTAAATGTAAGTATTGGGTTTCAACTCACTCGAATAGCTGACGATAGAAATGTTAAAGGGGCCTTAAAAACCTCAAACTTCAACTGCAGCTGTCAAGGTTGCTAAGTGACAGGAGAGGCGCTTCATGGCACTGGTGACGCAATCCATCGGTAGACCAGACCGCCTCATTTAACAACGCTCAGCTCAGTCTTCACGGTATATGAAGACCACGCCTTTGTAGACCGTGTCCTTAGAAGGATGCTGCCCCTGAATTGAGACAGAGGCAAACATTAAGGCCAGTTCAGACCAAAGATTCGCGACGAGACGAAACCATTTTAGAACGTTGCAGGGAAAAGTTGCAGCGGTGTGAACTGGCTCATCTCAGCTCGACTCAAGCCAGCTGATGGTGTCGCCTGCGACTCAGCTCGTCAAGTCACCAGCAGCTGGTTTTAGAACAGCCAATCAGCTCGTAGCGTCATCTCGACCCTCTAGTTTTTTTTATGTTTTTGCCGTTTCATCAATACTAGAAATGCAACTGTAGAAAGGAACTCACTATCACTGTCCTCATTCATATTTTAAGACGCTACAAATTATATCCAGCTTCAAAAAAAAGCCTGAAAAGCCGGCAGTTAGAATGGAAGTACAGAGAGTTGTTGCTATGGAAACGATGCACCGTCTCGTCTAGTTGCATTGGTGTAAACTGGCAGGTTTCAGAATGTTGCTTTTGCAAGTAGTTGCAAGTTTCAACTCTCGTCGTGAATCTTTGGTCTGAACAGGGCTTTAGATGGATGGAAACATTCCATCAAAATAATTCTGATCGCACTGGAGTGTTCCTTTTTACAGTGGCCTTGACTATCATTCAGACAAACATCTGAATGCTGTGTTTTCAAATGACTCTAGGGTTGGCAATGTCGGTCAGTCCACCACTTTGGTCCAGAGTGAAAAATAAAAAACATCTATTAGGATTGCCATGAAATTTGGTACAGACATTCATGGTCCCCAGAGAATGAATCCATATAACTTTGGTGATCCTCTGAATCCTCTGACTAAATACTTACAAAACTAACGACATTCCCATCAGCCTCAGCTGTACTTTGTGTTTAGTGCTACTTAGCAAATGCTAGCATACTAACATGCCAACCTAAGATGCTGAACATGGTAAACATAATACCTGCTAAACATCAGCATTGTCATTGTTAGCATGCTGATGCATTTTCCTGAGGTTATTTCCTCCCATTTTTGTATTATTATAATTTTGGGGTGCATTTTATTAGCTAGCCAGTGGAGAGATGGCCACACTTGAACCGGGGATGTTGCGAGTCATGCTCGGCGTCTTAACATCTTTGGGGCCGCCTAATTTTGAGTGCAGTTTGCACATTGTCGGCACATTATTGGTATCTTGAAATAGGGCAGAAACAGTCCTTCACTATGATCGTAAAAATTTCACTTGATTCAAGAAACATGTTGAGATAAATTGATTTGTTTTGGACATTAGTGAAATGATCCCAACCCTGTTTTTGATGGAACAATTAATTTAAATTCATCCGTCCCTGCTGTCCCCCAGAGTATGACTCTCAAATATGTTGATTTCTGTCAAATCACACCTGTAGGAAGTCACACAAAAGACTGTTTGTTTGTTTTCTAGTTTGTTTAACTAATAAGCACCTCAAAAGAGATGCACTTGTTTAAACAGAAGCAACACAAAACAAAAAATGTTGCAGTGGATAAAAGAGCAGAGGAGACAGACGGAGGACTAGCAAAAAGACTGAAGGCATACACACACACATGCACTCTCTGACACACACAAGTCCGAGGATTAGCAGTGAAGTTAAATTGAGGCTGATTGTATTCTCGACGTAGACTTGTCTTTGTCCCTAAGCTCTGACTAAATATTGAAGCAGATCGTGGTGAAAAGAGTCGGCTATCCAGAGGATTCAACCCAATCTGCATATTCATCACAATTAATTAGGATTCCTCTCTCTGCCATCATTTTTTATCTTTCCTGCTTTATTTCTCGAGAGGCAACTGCAAGACAATGCTGGGGCGGTGATCGGAATCAGTTATTAGGGTTCGGGTAGACGCGAGCAGACGTGCACGCACGCACACACACACACACACACACACACACAGACTTGATGAGAATGATGCTGTCTGCATCAGATATGATGATGAGTCCTTCATAGGCACACGCTCATCTCTCTGTTGATACAAACTTCCAGTGCTTTCTCTCACTTTGTCTTTTCCCTCCTTTGTCTGGACCGACTGTGCATTGCGCCTCTGTCGAAGTGACAGAGTGGCTATTGTCTGGCGGGGCATACAAACGAACTGCCGCTCAACAGCCTTCTCGCAAGGCTAACTCTTTTTAATTGCTCAAAGAAAAGGAGAAGAGGCGAGAGATGGCGTGAGCCATGAGTGAGAAAGTTGAAGTGAAGTGAAAGTTAAGTTTTATGAAATCAGTCTGAGTCATGTGCTGAAGGCTCTAAAAGAAGCATGTTGCAATGAGTTTATATGCACACAGTATCCAGGTTTTTGAAGTTTCCTGTTATGTGTTTTCACATGTAAACATATCAGGGTTCAGAAACCTGGATTGTTACAGACTTGAATATGCTAAATGGAATACTCCAATAGAAACTGTGGCGTGTAAACACCTTATCCTCATCCAGGTCTCTGATTATTCAGTTAAAGTTACAATTGTAATTAGTTAGAAAAATAAAAAATTAAGCTTAGCCATGTAATGATGATCTCCAAACTGAAGAGAAACTGGAAGTCTGACACGGAGGAAACATTGTATGGTCTCATGTTCCAATATTAGTGATAGAGTGGTAAATACAGCAGCATACCAGGTTTCTTAATGTTCTATGTAAAAATATCCTAAATATTATAATCACTGCACAGATTAAGTACCAATATAATGAAATGCAGTTTAGCACCCAACCAGAAAGTGCAAACACTAGTATGTGCATGTAGATCAGTTATGAAGATGAATAAATTTACAAAATGAACAATAAAAGACAGTATGGAGTGTGTACAGTATGAACAATAAAGCAATATGTAGTGTATACAGAAATTAATGTATATATACAATATGGACAAAATCAATATACAGTATGTACAGTAGGGTAATATGTTACATATAAACAATAAGCTTGTATTTACAGTGTAAAAGAAGCCATTAAGTGCTTTAAAAGCCAGGGTGAGACTAAAAGCTGGGATACTAGAGTTCATGTAAATATAATGTATCATCAATAAATTAGCATTGGCTCAGGAGATTGCTTCATGTCAGTGGTTCCCAAATGTTTTGGCTTGCGACCCCATTAAAACATAGCAATGTCTACCTGTGACTCCTCATAAGAGCTTCCATAGGTTGCACATGTGTAGTTCTAAGCAGTTCCACCAAAGAGTGATTTTCCTTTCTGAGATTTGTAACATTTGAATAACTTACCTGTACAAAACATTTCAAATCAAAATTTCATGGAAATCCATCCAATAGGTGTTGAGATATTTTAGTCTGAACCACAGTGGTGGTCTGACATTGCCATCCTTTTTTTAACGTTATTTAAGAAAAGTTTGGAAAAAAATAAACATAATTTTGCATGACAGAATTTCTGTTCCCTCAGAATGATCACGAACCCTTAGAGTGGCCAGGATGTAGGACACGAAACAACAACAGGGAAAGAGAGGTTAAGCTTTCAGTATTTCTAGCTGTGGAAGTAGTCAAAAAAGTGAAAAGTCGGTCTTACTTAGAACATATTTATCCTCTCTAGAGGAGTTGACAAGAAAACCCAATATGGTGTGAAAAGCAGCAACATTGTGAGCAACAGGCAGCGACACAGTTTGTTGGACATGTGGTCTAGAGATGAAGAAACACTAATAAAGCCATTGTTGGAAAGTATAGAGAAAATAGCCACAGCCATGGTCTTACTTGTGTACCTCTATAAATTCTACAAATTTGCCATATTGATGTTTGAAATGATGCATTCTTGTTTCAGAATCTTGGCCTGGTGATACCATTTGGTGCCCCGGGCGGATGAAAGTGTTGAAAGATCAGACAAAAATAAGGGGAAAAAAGCGAGGGAGTGTGAGACTGACGACAGAAGTTGTCCATTAAGCGAGTGGAGCAGTCCTGGTGTGAATATTGCATTTCCATGTTTACCGCAATTACAGGCCTGTTCACTGGTTTGCCTCCTACAGAGGGTAAAAATGGAAGAGAGACACACTCCTGTGGGACGATGAGAATATCACCCGCCCAGTCAGGGATGTGAGATATTGACACACATGCACGCACACACTGCTGTCACATCTCCAGTGTCTTGGTGGTTAAAGTGATCCTAATCTGTGTCTGTGTGCTGCAGGGAGCTAAAAGTCTCTTTGTCTGGTGTCATCTTAAAATCTTGTTTCTCTTAAAGACAAGTGGAACATTTGCCATTGAGATTGAGATACTATAATTACGTTTTTTTTTTTAGCATTTTCTTCCTTAAATCAAGTGACAATATCTTGATAGCAGGGAAGTGAGGTAAAGGCAAAACAAAGAAAACTATATCACCCCATAAGATATCTTTTTGTACTAGGAAAACAGACTTTCAGACTCCAGCTTGGTGTCATCTGTGTCTGTCCGTCTGCTGCACTTCATCAGATTTCTTCTTCGGCAGAAAAGGACAGTCTAGCGAGGCTGACTCCTACACAAAGATTGCATGCGGAGGGACGGCGGAGTGAACATAATCAACATTTTTTTATTGTCACTGAAAAAGCAAGAAAGTTGTGGACACTGACATGCAACATCAAACTAATAGGCCGTGGCCACAGGAGACTGCCAGGGTCAAAGGTCAATTGGATGACAACTTTGAACCACAGGCCAAAGAAAATAACCTCTCTGTTGCTGCTAATCTCATCTAATGATGTCCTCGTGGGCTGACATCCCTTATGCCAACCTTATTGTCATTACAGTGCTCTGCTCTCTCTACTTTTACTTCTTTGCGTGACAGAATGAATGTTTCATGCCATTAGATCTCGGCAACAGCATCTATTTTCCCCACATCTGCTCACAGCTATGTTTATTTCTCATTTCCACTGTGCACATCAAGTATGACTTCACATTCCATAGAAACACAAAGGCTCCCTAATGTAATTAGACTTCTGTTGCCTGTAGTTCAACATTCTTGTCTCCACTTACTGAGCACACAAAGTCCAGATTCAAATCGAGAGCGTTGGGCTCTCCAACTTTAGATTGACCTATCTGAGGAGCTGACGATGTTAAATGTGTACCATCATTTCAAATTAGCGCTCTGACTCATTTTTATACAGTAGCTTTCATGTAATTATCTTTTTAATTATCTTTGACCTTGCTTTCATGGCTGCTTCCTTGCTTTTATCATTCCTACATTGCTGTCACTGACTTTTTGCAGTTGGTTTTTCAAGGTAATTTTCGATTGCCTGTAAAAACATTGTGTAGCTGAATATGCTATGTAATCACAGATTACTGTTGTCTGTTCTGTCATCAAGGCTGTGTCTTGGTAAGGTGTTAGGCTGCATTCAGCCCAATTCAGGGGTTGCGGCGATCAGCTCAGAGTTGTGCAGCGGTGTGGGAGTGTCACTAATCCTGAGTGTAGAAGTAAGAAGAAATAATAACCAGTAATCCCAACTTGAAGAGCGATACAACGCCAAGCAACTGCACAGCGATTAACGTCTTTGTACTCCCTCGTGGCAGTGTTGAACAGCTGATGTACAGTCATCATGGCGGCGATCGATCAGTCTCTCTTCCATCTTCACAGTTGCTCGGTGAACAGTGGAATGCTACAATGCTACAATGCTACATGGTAAACAAACTTCTTCACCTAGGTGCGTTCTGGTCTGATCGGCAGCGTGATTGGCTACCGCAGCGCGACGTCGGTTGCGTTTCTCCAAAAGTTGATTCCGTTTTAACTTTTCGCCGCAGGGCCGCTGCGTTTTCTTCCGGCACCCCCTGCAGAACCCCCGTTCAAATGAATCCTCCCCTTCCTTTGAACGGGGGTTCTGCAGGGGGTGCTGGTGTTTTTGCCACAGCGCCTGATTTGGTCTGAATGCGGCCTTAGACGAACTTCCAGAACAGCTTAATTGCTCCTTGGCATAGATTCTTCAAGTCTCTGAAACTCTACTGGAGGAATGGAATGAGACTGTCATCCAAGAAAATGAGAGCATCACTTGTTTTCACAAATGCCTAATAACGGCATGCGTTTACCTTTAGCAGCCGCAGGAATTAGGACTCTAGTCCACTGTGACTAAAGAATTAAAGACTATGCCATTGTTATACAGGCACAAAGGCCGCAGAGAGAGGAGGTGGTTGGATGGGTCAACAAAATGTCAGACCGTGGCTGTGCTCCATTTGGCCATGACGGTGTGCCGTTTGTTATGAAACAAGGGCGGGGAAACTTGGTTAAACGAATGATAATCAAACAGCAGCAGGCAGTACAGATGCTGCTTTTACTATGACCGACTAAGTATTTTGACCCAAACCATGATCTTTTCCAAAGTCTTTTTTTGTGCCTAAACCTAACCAAACCTTAACCATAGCTGTGTCAGATCGGAAATTTTATTTTTTATTTTTGCAGTGGTGATTTGCAAAAGTTTTGGAAGGCACAAATAAATGATTTCCTCCTGCCAATAGGGGCATCAGATCAGAAAACACTTGTGTGTGTGAGGTTCTGGGGGGCAAATACAAATTAGATTTCTTGTTTTGTTGAGGACTTGTTGGATGGAACACCATCCTTCCAAAATATATTCCTTCATTTGGTGTATTGATGATGATTGAACAAGTTGCTTCATAATCTTCTACAGGTGTTCAGTTGGGTTGAGATCTGTTTTTTTTTTGTTTCTTCACTCTTTATTTCCTTTAATTTGCCACCTGTCTGAACATTATATGGGATGTAAAGTGATCTGCTCGACTCTCGTGTCCACATGCTCAAGTGAAGGACATTTGACTTCACATGTCAATGGGAAAGCTTTCGCATTTCATGTAATTACCCCTCAGGTCTAAAAGCAGAATGTGAAATAACAACGTCCTAATGGTTCAGTCAACACAACACAGGGGCGGATGTGGCAAACTCTGAGTAGTTCTTACTGTAAGATGTTTTCAGTTTGACATGACCAAAGCTGAAACCACATTTTGCCACTGGGAGCAACAAACAGGGCTTGTGCTGCGGTGATGTAGCCAGAGCCCGACCCAAGGGTGGAAGTAATAAATTTCAAATTACTCTCCTCAACTGCAACCAACTGGCTTTATTTTTTTTTTCTGTACTTGAAGTTTGTAATTTTGCTCCTAGGTATGTTTTGACCATTTTTCTTTGCTACATTTCAAATTGCTTGCAGACTCTTCATACACGCCATTAACTGACCAGCTGCCATCAAATTGAATCAATTGTGCTGAATCCAGTTTTGGTTGTTTATTCGGTTTATTATGTGGTTTTTATCAAAGATCAGCTACTTGAGACTCAGCCCTGTTGTCCTTGTTGCATTGTGTGGTGAAGATCAACCTTGCATTCCCAAAATCCAATGTTTTCAGACACTAAGCTGCCATGTTTTGAGATTGCTAATAATGCAGTTATAAGTGTGTTGTGAAGGTTGTTAGGGTGTTCGCAACTGACAAAAAGCTTGTAATCCTTAAAAGTTTAAAGTTTAGATTAAAATTTTTATATAAAAATAAATAAAATAAGTTATCATGCACCAAAAAGTGATATAAACAGTGTGTGATTTTACACATCAAAGTCTGTTTGCAACTCTTGGGGCATACTACTGCATATGTGAAAAATGTTCAATTGTATGTACAATGTACAATTTTACAAATAAATACATCCCAACCTGAATAAACATGAGTATTTTACACATATATTTCCAACTTCAAGTTCATATAACATTTGCTTGTGAAGGTTTTTTTTTAATTTATTTACAGATTGTTAAATGTGCAATCACCAGACACGCTTTGAGACTCTTTCAGTCTCTGATCCACAAATTTCCATTAGATGTGGGGTTAGAAATAAGTGAGCTTACCAGACCTCTGTAGCCCGCTCCTCATCTCTGCTTGAGGCTAGTGGCTCGAGGCTACATTAGCCGCTGCTAGCATAACACACCCAAATCCTGAAAACTATCTGGGGTGGAGTTGCATTGTGGGTAATGTAGGCGCCATGTTTTGACAAGGAAGCAGAATGCATGGAATAAAACATATATCACTAACTCTGCTGCATTGATTCTGATCCTTTTTTAAAAAGTGTCCATCGTGAGTCCAACAATGTTATAGGAGTTCAATGCTAAATCAGCGGAGTACTTATTGAAGTATATTTTCAATATTTTCAATTTTCAGTCTTTCTCTGGTACATTTTGAGGCCAATAAAGCATCACTTCTTCAGGAGTGGGACATTTTGGAAGTGCTGCCGGTGCTCTTTCCACCCCTACAAACCAAATAACACTTGGAGAGCTCCAGCTTCACAGTGAGATTCCAGTAAAGGAACTGGTGGCACCAGCTGCTTTCCAGTTCACTCACACACACACACACACACACACACACACACACACACACACACACACACACACAGTGTCAAACCACAACACACTCACGTTGCCAGGAAGGGGTCAAATTAATGGCTGACTTTGCAGCTCTCGGGCAGACGCTCAAACACACAAATACACACTTGCTGTAACCCCCCCCCCACACACACACAGAATCATTTCCATTCCACTTCTCCGCCCTTCCGCTCACTGCCACCCTCTGCTTTTTTTCCTCATTCACTCTCTAATTTGCATAATATACTCTCTCCTTGTGACGCTCAAGATGCACGCAGACACACACACACACACACACACACACACACACACAGAACTGACAGATGGCACCACTGGCTTCAGACATAGTGCAGAGCGGGAATGTGAGGGGAATGAAGGGAAGAAGAGAATGTTCTGGTAAAATAAACACATTCACACACACGCACACACGCAATAATACCATAATTATCCTGGGCACTGGCCTTGGCACTAACGTGGGGAAAACCCTGATGTGCCAACTCACTGCACCCGGTGACCTACCAAAACCAGCAGGGGAGGAACACACTGTCACACACACACACACACACAGGCTTATTTATGCAAAGACATGCATGCATACACAAAGTCAGTAGAGGAGAAAGGAAATCTTGTGTACACAGACAAAATAAACTCATCCGTCTCACCCATGCTTCTTAATCAATCTCTTTCCTTTTCTCTCTCGTCACTCTTTTATCAATCGTTTTTTTGTTTGACGGGGTGGTGATGGTGGTTAAAGCGTGTCTATACTGCCGGCTGAGTTATCCTCGTAAAGCTCTGGGCCTGATTATCCTGCGATGACTCATCCAGGGAGAGAGAGAGAGGTGAACTCAGTGCACAAGAACCCAACAACCAGGCCACTGGTTACATAGCTATAAACAGAGAGAGAGGACTAAGAGAAGTGGGCCCTGAAAGGCATCAAACAGTGCAGTCCCCATCCCAGGCATGTGAGAGCTCAACTAGAATGAGGACAAATCACACCCACAAGTTTTGGTCACACCAGACACACAAGCAAACAGACAGACGTCTATCATTTAACCTGCTTCTTTTCAGCTTGTTTATCATAGTGGTGCAAGATGGGTTCTTTGGCTATCGAGTGCCGGCGTTCCTGACGCAGTTCTCACCAAGCGGTACATGTCAGGTCATATAATTAACTTGCTAATGTAGTCAGTAATCACAGAGAGAGAGGAAAATAACAAAAACAACAGGCTGTCGCGGACAGATCTGCAGCCGGCAGGCTTTGTTGACACCACGAGAGCTGCGTTCGCCGGGATAAAGTTGTATAACATCTCCGGCGCCGCACAAAGGGGGGGATGACATTTACGATCGGCTAGACGGGGGGGGGTCCAGAGTGGCCACAAACACATGTTGACAAGCACACACAATACCCCCATATAAGCATTCACACTTTTTTAGTAAAGTTCCTCCGATTAATTATATTTTGATAAACTTTATCGTATTTTAAGGTCCACTTTTGCACACATACCATTTCCCATTCAAGCTCTCAGACCTCTGTACTCTCTCACTTTAGCTAAGAGTCTATAACTTGAGTGGGTTATGTGTACACTTCCTACTCATGCACACAACATTATTCACAGCATTCATAGCATATATACTCACAAACATATGCAAACACCCACAAGAACGTGGAACCAACAGTCAAAGTTTCTCTTATTTAACTTTATAGGCTTGGAGCGTTTACAAAGTTCTGTGCTTTCCCTTCAAATTTTCAGCATTTTTAATTGATTAAGTTCTTGTGTTTTACTCAAATATAATTTCCCCTAGGGGCACTCGCACTTCTGGTCAACTTTTATTTAACCAAAGTAATATTTGCTCTATGTGAGCTGAATATTTCAGAAGGCCTTCAAACTTATGGACACGAACAAACACACACACACATATCTGTTGAGCCTGATTGAATGGGACTGGGCGGCGTTCTCACAGCACTAACTGTCACCACAGTGAGAGGTCAAACAGAAACAGTAACACAGCTTATATAAGTCACAATAACAGGAGCAGGGGGGCAGAGGGGGCAAGAGGGATGTGGGTGTGTGAAGAGATTTTCAGAGTAACTTATTTTCTGCTAGTTTTTCTCAACAATTGTCTCAATAATCTCTGAAATCGGTACATTATTACACCAAGAAATTCATGTTGCTCCTTCCATTTCATCATTACATCCAATATGTATTTTCCAATAGAAAATACATAAAAATAGAATTACTTCCGAAACATATTTACCCTCTCCTGTACTCTCCTGGGAATATAAATACATAACAGTGAGGTTTAAAGCCAATCTGAAATTTGAATTCTCTTCACTTTTTTGTGTAAGAAAGTTCACACTGTAATGATACTGCAGCTATATTTTTCAAAAGAGTATAAAACCGTTTTGGGGCATATTTGTGGAAACAGCATCTAAGCTTCAAGCCACTGGGTGGGTGTATCCCATGGCAGCAGGTGAATGACATTTGAGAACCGGTATTGCTCGGAAAGTGGAAGCTAGTTAGCCTAGCTTGCTAGCACAGATTCACATCAGACGACACCTTTCGTTCATGTTATTTCAACACATGCCGATCTGCAGCTGCTGCAACCTCAGTGTTGTGTTTGTCCCACATTACACAAAGGAAGGGGGTCTAGCTAGCGTCAGCTGTCTCTCTTTCATGGGTCCAGTGGCGGTGGTGACAATGACCAGACTGTCAAAACGCTCAGCAACAGGTAGTCCTGTAACCTCGGCAGAAGGCCGTATGATACTCTGTGATACGAATCACAACACTAAGCAACTAACATTCAGAGACATGGAGTAACATAGGGAGTGCTGCAATCGCAGCTAACATCGGCTCCCAGCTGGTCAACTGTCTGTGTGGTCGAAAATTAAAAAAAATGAATAAAACAGATATCTTCTTTTTGGTAATAACAATTTTGACCAAATAGGTACACGTTAAAATAAACAGGAAAGGATAAATAGTGATTAGTGAATAGTGATTTCTGAGCAAAAATGTGACAGTGTGGCTTCTTGTTAGTAAAACTGAAGTAGTGAATCCAGAGATATGGACCACTTATCATCTAAGCCGCTGGACTAATGAGGGCAACCAATCAGCGGATTAAGTGTCCTGATGAATCAAAAAAGAAAAAGAAAAAAAAGGGGGGAAAAAATCTCAAATAAAATCTTTGAGCCGATCACTACAAAAAAAGTAACTACATTGCTGTTGTGAAAGAAACTAAATAGGATGGACAGAGTGGACATTCAAAATCTCAGCATGACTTAAGAAACCCACATTTAGGTTGCAGGAAAGGTGTTATGAAAGGAAGAGAAAAAAAACTGAATCTGGAAAGTTTGGAAAGAATTTGGAAAGACAAGATTTAGAAAGACAGTTTACAGGGGAGGGGTAGAGGGTGTAACGTCACATCACAAGAGGACAGAAGGCCAACAGAGGGAAAGAGAGGAAGAGGTGTAGAGGAGGGAGGGAGATTTTGTATAAGCAGAAGCTAAAGAGGTCAGACTGTTAGTTTCTGGGTCAGAGCGCATTAAACAAGCAGCCGAGCTGAGCCGTCGTCCATGGCCCCGTGGCGCCGCAGCAATGTGGGCAGGCTTCTACCAACTGTGACCACACATTAGGCACTTACTGCGAGCCATACAGCTACTGCTTAGGGTGTCAACACATAAAGTTGCCCTTTATTGTAATCCACAGCATAAAGGGACACACACAGACCTACATCTAAGAAGCTGGCAGCCAGCAGTGGAGTGTGTGTGTGTGTGTGTGTGTGTGTGTGTGTGTGTGTGTGTGTGTGTGTGTGTGTGTGTGTGTGTGTGTGTATGTATATATCTCACACAAGAGTGATTTGCACAACACTGAGTTGTCAGTGGTGAACAGTTCTACAAAACAATTTCAACTCATGGTCCACTAACTAGCTTTTTCCAGAGATTTTTCCCCATTTCACATGGTCTTGACCAGCAATGGACTTTGCTCAGTTGTTATGGAGATGGATCTGTTGACATGCAAGCTCAGTAGCCTAAACAATGATTAGGGTAGAAAGCCCCGAAAAAGTCGGTATGTTGACCTTGAGTTGGGATCGTTTTATTGAATTACTATTTTGATGTCAAGAACCAACTTCAGTCCCTCCAGCAGAAAGGATAACATTCTTCTTTTGTTATCAAACAGGCTAATATAGGTGATCTTCTTTCACATTCAAGCACAGTTTCCTGATGATTTAATGCGAGTAAACCAAATTTTTAATGGCACAACTGCCTTTTGAATGACTACTACAGAACTAAACATGCCACTTTAACCTCATCCATAAACTAATCTCTGGATAAAGAGCCAAAATATGACTTGGAAAAAAAGAGGAATACTCTTTCAAGGACAAATAATAGACCCGACTGAACTGAAAGCAGCCATTAGACAAAAGAGACGAGAGAGCAAGAGAAAGTGGCAAATATCTTTCCAATTATCAGCTCTGGAGCATGTTCTTAAGAGCGAGCTGAAAAGGACAGGTTGTTAAGCTTTAATGCATCACAGCATAGGAACCATTCAAGGCCTTCTCCCTCATTAGACCTACCACCAGCCTTGCAGCCTGTGTGTGTGTGTGTGTGTGTGTGTGTACATATGCACGCGCATGCAAGTGCAAATGTTCACCGCTAAGCACCTCATACAACGCTCAACACTTAAAACACTGGTAATGAGAGTGTGAGTACTGGCTAGTCCGCTTACAGAGGGAATAATTGCAGATTTAGCCAACAAGGGCATTTTCATTCCCCTGTACAGATGGGATTAGCACAGATATAGAAAATAGGAGTCACATTTTCCTAATAAAACCACTCAACAGGAGAGAAAATGCTGTTGGAACCATGCCCAAAGAGTGTATACAATATGTATGAAAGCATTTGATAAATCCTTAAGAAAAAGAGGGGGAAAAAAAAGATTTAATCACATTTTCTGGATGTAGCATTCTTTTCATGAAAAAAAAACAGAGGTAAGACTGGAGGTAAAGCTTACAGAAAAACATTAGAGCAACAACGGTGCAACAATTCCGCATGGAATATGGACCTGATTTCTGACTTCCATTCCTTGCCTTTTTCTTTTCAAAGCAAACAAACAACATGATGAAATTTCTGTGGGTGATATATTGCCCTAGTTGATGTCTGTGTATTAGTGTGTAGTGTGGATTCCACAAACAAAGCCCAAATTGATTCTCCTTATTGAAATCCACCACATAATAGCTGAGGGAATCCATCTGCCCATAAAGCTTTCTTGCCCTCTATAAATAAAAGGATCAAAAGAAATATAAAAGAACGGGTTGGAAGTGGAGAGTGGAGAAAGGAAGAGGCAAAACAGGAGCCACTCTGGGAAAGGAGGCACTGATCAACCTGGGAGGATGCAGAACTTAAACGATTTGGCCTGCGCTTGAAGCCACTCAGCGTGCTGGGACGTTTACGCCGCCAGGCACCGCCATATGAACACATTAGCAGGACAAAACACCATCTAACATGCAGTCTAAGTCCCTAGGATCAACGAAGTAGTATTGGCTGCTGTGCTTCTGCTCAGTCAGCCACTAACTCTCCTTCTGTCCATTCCTGCATCCAGTGATCATCACCATGTGTGCACACTGTGGCCCCGAGTCTGATGAGGATGACTTTCCGTAGATGGGATGATTAATGCGCCTGCTCTAAGATGTTGAGTGAGATTGATGCTGCCCGCTATCCCCTCCATGCCTAATCTTTCATCCTTACAGTAAATATGACACAATGTCCATACACCCGCAAAAACAGCCTGATTACAAACAGCTTGCAAGCCCTCATCCCTTTTAATGATTATATCCAAAGGCACTCTCAGTCAAACGGCTGTTTCCCTTAATGAAATTAGTCGATCGCACTATCTTCCCCCTCTGAGCACGAGTTAAGGAGTTTCCACGGGGGTCACTCGGCTAGGTAACCCTCGTTAAGCAACTCTAATGCAAATGAGATGCAAATCTGGCTAAAACGGAACACTGGTTAATTTGGCCTCCTGACATTGCAAACAGTCACGGGGGGGATCCAATGCAAATTACATGCAAATGACAACTGACGGTTTTTGTCTCTATTGGCTAAAGGGTAGGAGCCTATGGGTACGGGTTCATGTCTGGTTTTGTCTATGCAAATATTTGATATATCCAAGTAGAACTCAAGAAAGCAAATACCCACTGGAGAGAGGGCTGGAGGTTCACAACAGGTCAGGAGGCTGTCATCACAACAGCTGAAGCATTTTACACCCACACCGCGTGGCCCGGTGCAAAAGAGGAAAAATACAGACCTCAAACCAGAGAACAAGAGGGAAGTAGACATTACATTCCAACCGCTCCACATTTACCAAAGCCAGGACCCAGCTGTGTGTGATCCAGCCAACTCCTACATCATCTGGAGACATGCCTCATATATTCACTTCTGAGAACAAGCCCCATAAAGCCCACATATAAATATGGCAATCTGATCAGTCGTATTAACACTTGACAGAGGGTGTATCTAAAGCCAAAGTCCCCTGTGAAGAAGTCAAACCTTTGTACAGACAAGCCCCTAAAGACCATGTGACAGAGGACAATCACTTTCTCTAATGCTCAGTGCATACACTGACCTACAGTATGGATTCCTGCAGACAGGAGCAGTTCATTGATCCCTCTCCATCCTCTCTCAACCATCCACAGAAGTGGAAAGTAACTTGTGGCAGCTTCTGCTATGCACTTTTTTTCTTTCAGAGGAACTACTGCTTTTCTTCTTTTTTTGCGTACATCTAAATCCTATACTTTCCCCATATACTTTGAGCTCTATACCCACTCAATTTTTACTGTTCCACATTTAATTTGAGTGCTTCCCATTGCAGGTTCCACTTCCATGGAAGCCCACATTTCAACAGCAAATATGGAATGACAGATTGCCAAGTCTGTTCCAAACTCTGAATACTGCAGTCTACTTTTGTATGAATTTGGAGGGACACCAAGGTTTCTTACAGGAACTTGCAGTGACATTATAGTGAATCCACTGTAAACTCCTTTGGGGACGAGGTGCAGCCTCAACCTACTAGCCTTAAATTCTCTGAAGGCCGCCGCCTGAAGTGGTACAGCTAAAAAAAAAATGAGTCATGTGGACGCTACCTTAGATAACCTGTATTGTACTGAACTGCGTTTGTGTGTTCTAAAAAGGAAAACTCCACAAACAATGGTTTCATGTGATCTCAATTATCTCCACAGTGTGCCAGAGTGAGGGAGTAATATGATTACATGCTTTGAGAAGAAGATGAAACATTATTTTGTATTTATGGGCTATCTATGCTTAAGGCCCCCTAACACCAACATTTACAATGACGAAATTTAGCTGTAAAATCACTTTATACAATGGAATCGCTGCAATCAGTGGATTCGCTGAACTTTGACATGCAAATCCATGCCTTTGATCAATAAACAAAACAGTGCTGACCTTTGAGGGAACGGAGAGTCCAAAATTTGAGGAAGCTATTGTAGCTTATTAGCTGTGTTGCACCATTCACTTTTATTTAGCCCTCCTATAAAGAGTATAAAGTGCTGCACAAAAGAGGAATGCTTTGCAAGTAGTTATGAGACGGGATTCGATGGCACAAATGAACTGTGTCAAATTATTGTCTTGTTAGTGACCAAGCTAACGCGCTTGCTAAATGAGCATAGAATTTTCCCAGCTTCAGTAATTCTGTATTCAGAATGCCGGGGGGGTGTAAACAACCCAGTACAGTGACTGACTAATCCTAGCATGCTCTGTTCCCAGCTTGGGGATGTGTTAGCCATTAGCTCGCCGGCTATAGTAGATCACCAGCTAGCCCTGTGAGTAGTCCCTACATCACCAAGCCTTTAGCACTGTCTAGTTGGTGAGGACGCATGGATGCCACTTTCTGGAGTGGCTGATCCTTTAAAGAGCAACATTTCTAAGGATTATTCATGCCTCAATTAGAGAGTTTGACAGTAAAGAGAGACAGGAAACATGGTGAGAGAGCAAAGGGCATAGCATGCAACAAAGCTTCCAAGGCGAAAACGAACCAGTAATGCCACAACCACACGATATATTTAATCAATACAGCTGCAACCCAAACAGTGAGAGTGACTCTAGTTCACCCCCCCCACCCCAATTAACAGTCTCTTGCAATTAGACTGAAAGCAGATGGTGATATAAAATGATACATAAAATGGTACATACAGTTTACTAAAAAAAAATATCGAACTGAAGAAGCTGCTCTTCTATATCCCAGTCCATCAGAGCTGATCAGGCCACAGGTTTGCACTGAAACATCTACTGTTTAGACTGAAGTCACCTCTGTATAAGATACTAAAGACAGGTGGAGGTGTGCCTGCAGGTGCTCTGTACATGTACTGTCATGGTCATATGTTGATCTCTCCCCTTAAATGCAGAGGCCCTCTTAGTCAGACCGCACAGCAAACAAGCGCACCTATCTCTTTGGTACACTCTGCACACCATGAGCTGCGGGTGATGAATCAAACTACTCCTGTCCTGCTCTCTCACTATTCATTTCATTCATAAACCCAAAATATTGTTAAGGCAGCCCGATTGGCTGGGAGCGCGCTACGCAAAAAGACGGCGCGCTCTCGGTAGCCAATAAGAGGCGAGTAGTACACTCTCTCCCTCTCTCTCTTTCTTTCATGCTCCCTCTTTAACCCTCTCTCATTTTTGTTCTCTCTCTCTTTCTCTCACACTCCCTGCCTGAGTGCATTACAGCAGTCAAAACAACAGCCTGGCTGAAGAGAGCGCAGCGTAGAAACAAGTGCTATATTTTAAGGAAAGGGGAGAGCTGGACAAGACTATCAACCTACACTTTCAGGGTGGATTGCACTTGCTCCAGTCACTCCTAAACCCCCTGAGGGGTCTTAAGTGGTGACTTAGTCCTATCTCGCCCTTTAAGCCCAGCCATCTGTGTATTTTGTCCAGTGCTTTAAAACAACCAACTGTGCGTCATTTGCTTGTAGGGGTAAAGCACTCTAAAAATGAAACTTTATTGACCGATTGATCGACAGATTGACAGCTATATTGACTGATCTTTAACGGAGCCGTATTGAGATGGGAGGGGGCTGACGTCAGGCCTAATTCAATATGACCCAATTCAATATTCACTTTGTTTTTTTTTCCATGTTCAAATCTTTGTGGCACAGGGAGGACAAAAAAACAACAACACAGAAGCACATGAATCAATAATAGCAGTGATCCAGTGACTCTCCATGAACTTAAAGTGTGTGTGTGTGTGTGTGCGCCACTGTTTGTGGGGAAGTGGGTTGACAGGGTTCAAGTTGGGCTTTGAGGTGCAACGCTGCCATCTATGGACAGGCCCAGATACTGCAGGCTCCCAACAGATTACATCATCATGTTGAGGGCACTGATGTGTTTTTCTTAGATGCTGTGCCTCAGACAAAGAGAAGCAAGGACAGTTATGTTCTGTACAGGGACGAAATGTCGGAGAAAGTTTAAAAGGAGTGTATGTGGATGTATAAAGGAAAAGGGACATCAGAAGTTGTAAATTCATTCAAATTTTTTTTACATTACACTTTACCTGAAGAATATTTCACATCCACATCAAAAACATCTGATTTGATCGATCATCAACTGACAATAACGGCCATCTGGGCTAATGACTACATTCCCAAACAACCAGTCTTCTGCTGAAAGTATAGGTACAGAGATCATCTTTACTATTGTCACAAAGTATTTTGTCTTTGGGCAAGGAATGCTTATAAATTTGAATCTGAGTAATGTGTACTTAAATTATATTATTTAATAAATATAAATTAATACATATATTCAAGCTAATTTGTCAAAACTATCCTAGATACACCAACCAACCTGACAACCAAGCCAGCCACCAGTGTCTTGTTTTATTTCTTATGTACAGTAAACAGCCTAAAGGAATGGTAATCAGGTCAGCAGAGCCAATGATGTCAGTCAAACCTCAACCTGTCAGTTGTATGCGTACTGACACAATTTCTTAATGTAATGTTTATTTTTTTTAAAAAAGCATTTTTCATTCAGTAGGTACACCTGATCTTCCATTTCAAAATATAATTCATCAGCAGTAAACGACTAAAAAGTTCTGACTTCAGTGAGTGAACAGTCACATGACCATGTCAGCAAGCGCTGGAGCCCTAACAGGTGATGTTTTGTAGCTGAAACAAAACCCCACACATGGGAGTTCAATTTGAGGAGCCTATTTTATTTCTAAAAACTTTTTCCACTAATGAATTTGAACAAGCAATTTCCATTGCCATGTTTTGGAAATGGCAGCCAAACACACTTGCCACTTACCACAGTTTAGGTATCTGAAACCATTTCCACTTTATGCCAAATTCATAAAAGTAAATTACCAGAAACATCACAACTGTGTGATTATGGCAGGGATTCTGTGGGATCACACTGCCTCCTAGTGTCTCCATATATATATATATATATATATATAGAGTCAGCTAGATTTCACTACAGGTAAGACTGGTGGTAAAAGCTGTATAGGATACTTGGAAATGTTATTAACAAAGTGGGATTTTTCACTGACTTAGTACTGAGTGAACATCCAAATGAAGCACAGAACATGATGACTGTTCTTTTCATGTAGCAGGCCTGTGAAAGAGGAAACCTCAAGCTGCTACATCTTGGCATGCAGTTTGGGATCCAAGCAGACAGGAGCACATATTGGGACTAAAGCAAAGCAAAACTACTCCTCTCTTCTCGCTGTAATGTCTAGTCAAATCAAATGCTTTGGACACATTCATGTAGCAGTGGTTCGTGACTTGAATTAAATACCATAATCCACTGGATTACTCGATTAAAATCAGTTGCTTTAAGATTACTATACGCCAGTAAACCAGCGTCTAGTTAATAAACAAATGAATCATGATCCTTTCACATTAGCCAAGCATGAGACCATAAAAAAACATTTTCCAACATGTATAAGCTGTCACCATTATCATCAAAAACTCATCTGATAGTTACCCAAGATATCACTTATTTAACTAACTGAATACTTTAAATTATTGTAATGACTAATGATGAATGTGACTACTGAAACAAGTACATTAATCAATTAGGTCACACATTCATTTTATTTATAATTAATTAATCAATTTGCCTGTTCAATGTATAATGTAAAAAACATTTGCCAGTTAAAGAAACATTTCCTTTGCTTGGTGGAATGTTATTTTCTTCGCTGCTTGCCAGGCTCAGTAAGAAATGTCCTAATTTTTTTAAGGCCATTAGTCACGATTTAACACTGAACATTTCAGCAAGTACACTCCAAAGCAATCCCACAACCTTCTCCCTCAGCCAATCACAGCTGGCGAAAACAATGTTAGATAAACTGTTACCAGATATTTTATTCATTTTTGAAAATATTGTTCAAACATGTCCTTACCACACGAAACCGTGACCTTAAGAGCAAATTGAAGAACACAAACAGCTTAACGTTGAAGGTATCTGTATTTCAAAGACATGAAGATGGGTGAAGGCTGGTCAAAGATCTACGGTGTTTCAATCTTAAACGTAAGTAGCACGGTTGAATACTACATTATAACTGCAATGTGAGTGTAGTGGAAAATCAAGCTTTATGTTAAGAAATATACAGATAAAGGCTTGCACTGCAACACCTTAGACCACTCTGACAACATAAATGGACTAATGGGGAATTAACTTCATTATTTCCATTAAAGATGCAAATTGCATAAAACTGATCAACACATTTAAAAAAGCTTAATATATAACAGTTATAAATGCCTTTACAGGTAGTTGTTTGAAAAGAAATGATTTGCTGTGGAAAGCATTTCAAAGTAACAGTGACAGAAAGCACAATGGCAGTGTGAATGAGCAACAATAAGTGAACACGTACAGTATGAGCTCGTGTAGCCAGGCACGCCTCCATTTATTAACTTACTTTCACCAGAACTGAGAATTTGAGCCACATAAAAGCCATTTCGCCCTCAAGGTCTTCTGGGTACAAAAAAATGCATGAGGCACAAATTTGGTGCATAGTGTTTCTTGAGTAAGGAAGAATCTGAGAGGTAATTGGATACAATAGGAAAAGCCATGACACGAAGCACTGAAGAGATTTTTAAAAAAACATCACAAGTCTAGATTAGACCTTACAGCAACGTTACTCCCAACTCCTCCAACCACAAACAGGTCAAAGTCCAGAAGTGCAGAGCTTATTCATAACCTCGGTCTCTAAACAGCATTCTGAATCTCAAGCTGTAGTCTGAACTGACCAGACTAACCTGGTTTGTGGCTAAACAGGACCATACTGAAGCCATTCTTAAAATCGCTCAGATTTCAACTGTTGTTAGCTGTTCAGTTCCTCACAGCAGAGTGTAATTGATAAGAAGAGCAAAAGTGACATTAATCCTAAACTGTAAGGCTGTATTTCAGGTCTGACACTGTCCACACTTGATTTTGAGAAGAAATTATGAGAAAAACAAATGAGTGAGCGAAACAAAGTTGTCACTGCTATTAATTCAAAGATAACAGCTTATTTTCCACAGAAGTTTTACAGTTTTCAAAACACTGACTTTTCAGAACACTCAGTCTTCGGCACCCATTTAAGATGCTTAATGGAGCATGCAAGTATTCAGTTTGATGATAAAACACCTGTTCACATTTCCGTGTCCTTGATATATACACCTACCTAAACTGACACTATCAAGAGTTCACCTGATACGGAATGTCACGCCTTAAATTTCTCTATGATCAAGGACATGGTTTTGTATATTGACGCTAAAGGTTGCTCAATGCAAAGAAAAAGCAATGCTTTCAGTTTTCTGGTGTGTTGTCCGTGCCCCTAAATGGCCACGAGGGTGAAGACAGGCTGCATTACAGTACCACAGTGCACAAGTTACTAGCCTAGATGTTAGGCAACTTAAACAGGTAACATGGGACTTGATCGGGAGAGCTGCGAGACTTTCTCCCAGTAATCAGTAAGTATTGTACCAATCTTGACAAACCACTCCACAACCAACGGAGGAATTTAAAATTGGTTAAATGTCAAACTTTGGGAAACTCCATTAAAGTTTGTGTGAATCAACTATGATTATACAAATCTACTGGAACCCTGAGGAAACTATGAAACCAAAACTGGATCCATACAAAGACAGAGATGTTACGCCGGGATCTGTATTGGCCTGATACTGACCTTAATAAATGGATTGGGTATCAGCCATGATGCTACCTATCAACATTAAATCTTATGATCACACTGTCAATGTGATTATAAAACTCAATATATCCAATGTCATTTCATTCAGACCTTTGTTCTGGCATGCCGGGCTGCCAACTCAGTTTTTAGCGCCACAGCAATCCCTGGCCTCATGTTACCTCATATAAAAATGATTCCAAAGAGACAGTGAGGTATACAGATTTTATATTTACAAAAAAGACAGCATGATCGGTACTCAGCATCAGCAGATACCCCAAGTTTAGGTATTGGAGAAACGGTCAGTCCCTTGTAGAGGAGACGAAACAAGACGTGGGTTCTTTGCATTTTTAATGCTTTCAATACATCTCTTAATGTCAAATGAGTGTCTAAATCATAATGACATTAATGGTCAAAAATGCGTCCTGCATTGAAACAGCAAAGCTCGGACTTTAGAGAAGGACACTTAGGAAGGACGCACAGAAAAATCTAACAGATTAAAGGTGTGAAACTGTTTTGTCTAACATCATGCATGTCAGTCCAAGTCCTAAAGACAACAAGGAAGCCATAACAAGATCTCACTTGGTCTTTCGAAATACATACAGTAGCTCTTCCAAGACCACTCCAATGTGATGCTTTTGGGTCACCTCCTCCACATACCTGAGTGTCAGGAAATCCCAGTCATATCGTGCAGGATAGGCAAATGTAAACATAAAAAACTCACATTCATATCTGCACTTTGTTCTTTTATTGCATCCGCTTGATATCCTGTTTGTGGAAAGATGGCCATTGCCTCCAAAATTATTGTATTTCCAAAATGGGCTGTTCAGAGGGGCATATCCAGGGGCAACTGGTCCAGGTCAACAGAGGAGAAGAGGTCAGTGATACCCTCGTCCTCAGCCAGGCTCAGGAGGTACTCCTCCCCATCAAGAGAGAAGGCCAGAGGTGGAGTGAGCGTGACAAAGCTCTGCTTATCTTCAGAGGGGGGTTGGAGGGAGGTGGGCATGGGGGAGACGGGGGTGACAGTAGCTGGTGATGAGTGTTGTCTCGGCTCAGACAGCGGGTTGGAGATACTATTGATTCCAGAAGTACAGTTAGCATTGTCTGGAAAGATAACGGGAGTGTGGATAAAGAGACATGGGGGGGAAAAAAGATGAGCGATGAAAGTTTAAAGTGTAACTCCACCCTCAAATTCAGCTAGAAACCTCCCTCCTAGCACATTTTGAAAATGCAACAGAGGAGTGAGGGAGCAACAACTGTAGGAGGCGTGGCTTCGTGGCTACGTAGTGTGTGGGTCAGGGGACACTGACAGTGATTAGTCTTTTTTTAATATAAATTTCAGGACGTAGATGGGAGAAAGAAGAAAGTTCAGGGCTGATTTAAAACAGTAGATGGCGTGTTGAGCCATTTTCAACCCATGAAATGCAGATTTTTATAAATATGTCAATATTAACACCAGCACTTATGTGTTTCATCACAGTACAGTCACATCATTTAGTTTACAGCTCAAACAACACATTTAAGTGTGCAGTACCTCTTTAAAAAGCAAAATGGAGCCACAATCTAAAAGTAGGGTCAGAACTAAATACAGTATCTTATAGGTAGTTTCCTCCTTCTCTGTGGCAACAAAGTACCATTTTGCATGAGGACCATGGGATCTTAAGTGTAAGACTCACCTTCAGAAGACATCTGGACGAAGGACGAGTAAGGCAAGAGGGGGGCGGAGCCGTTCCCATTGGCGGACGAGTTTAAGTGGCTGCCATCGGCACCACTGGCCACAGAGCCGTCTGTGGCTTCCATAGGGATGGGGTCATCAGAGCAGAGGAACACCTCAATAGGCCCCTGTGTGCTGCTGAGGTGGACCTGGAGGCTCTAAGCACAGGGGAAGCAGACAGAGTGCTTTCATGAGATGGTCTCTGAATATGAATACAGCAGACACTTACAGAAACCAGTGTCTTGAGAGGGTGTGGGAAGAAAATGATTGAAATTTTAGCCAACGCTACACCAGTACAACCAACGCTATTAACCACCCTGTGTTGCTTGACTAGGGTTTCAAGTCAGAATATTGAGTTTCATTACAAAGAAAATTAAATATGTTGGAAAATGTACCTCTTCTGGGTGTGGCACCTCCAGTTTTGTCTCTGCTGGGGCTTTGATCACGATCACAGTCTGTTCTTTCAAGCTGGGAATCCTTTGGACGTCCTCGTAAGTCAAATAGGCGAATGTGAGCCTCTACATTAAGGAGTATAATCAACCTAGACTGGTGATTCTGCACAGCTGCTGGGGATGCACCCAATGACTAAACCCTTAAATTAATCAGCGACACATTCTTCCATCCGATCCACACTAAAACAAAAACGCTGTTGCTTTGGATTGGCCTTTAGACCCATCGTCAACAATTCTTTTCACATAATGCCAGTAAAAAGCGAAGCTGAAATTACAACCAAAAGGATATCTCCGACTGTGACCGTTCTCACACATCTGGTGAACCTGCCGCGTACAGTTTTGGATCAACCCGTCCAGCTTCCTCTCCTCCTCAATGAGAGCCTTCAGCTCTTGATCCACGTGCACGGTCGCCTGACCGCCCCTGCGCACACACACATCCGAGCAGAGATACACGATCAACACCACGACAAACATCACTTCACCCATCAAACTTAGGCTCACACTTTACTGGTCATGAGGAAACTAAGAATAAGAGAACGCTAAGTGTACATAGAATAATGCAGTCAACAAATGAAGTCTGAGATCTGAACGGTAGGCCTGCCAGTCTTAAAATACATATATCATAATGTAAAGATTGACCTTAATTTGTTAAGTTTGTTTGTTAAATAAACTATTAATATTAAATATAAATATTAAGAATCATTCTCAACAATACATACTAACAAAGCTAAAGCAGCCATAAACAAAACTCACGCACTACCTGCTACATCTACTCATACTTACAACCACTCAACGTAGTTTTTAGACTTCTTCTTGATGAGTTGGATCCCTTCCAGGACATTGGTGACGTCGTAGACACGTCTCTTAGGAGCATTGAGCTGCTGGGCGACAAGGTTTAGGTCCAACACCCCGTCAGCGGAGTGTCTCAGCAGCTCCGCAAACCTCTGCGTCAAGAAGCCAAGCGAGGTGTCGAAGCGCGACTTCTCAAACAGGATCTTGTGTGCTACGGGACTGGAGGCGGGAGCTGCAAAAACAGTTGAGGAGTGAGAATTTTTGAATTTTGATGATCCATTTTAAGATTCTTTAATGATTTCTACATCTGTTATAATATACTGATACATATTGTAGTATGCTTATTTTGATTATATCTCTTCAAACATTTGCCATTCTTCTGTTGCCAATGAGCAGAACAAGGAGTGGGTGTAGGGGGTGTCGTGCACCACCTTACACTATGATCCAATCTAACATTAAAAAAATTATCTTAAAGTTTCAGTGCCATATGACATTAGACACTATTTCGTCATTTAATTTTAAACTGGATACTCTAAGTGAGAACAGAGTAGTTGTAGTTTGGAGTCAGTTCTATTCAGGTCCAGTGTGTGGTGAAAGTGACATCAAGCAGCAAAGAGTGTGGAGGACAGACTTTAGGAAAAGTTACGAGAATGAATAGCAGAATGATAATTAAGCAGCCCATCGAGAAGACTAATGTTTCACTGGCAATGTGGCTCTCACAGGAGGAAGAAAGAACGTCTTGTGGTGTGAAGACAGAAAAGCAGAGCAGACTAAAAGCAACTTTGGAAAACTTACTACAGACTACTTCAAAAACAACCCTGAAAAGTGGTGCTGGACAGAAAGAATGAAGAGGATTTGGAGCTGCTGGAAGCAGTGTAAAAGCACAAACCAGCTCACCAGGCCATTCAACTATGTCACCGCCATTTTTGAGAATATATGTGAGACACCTGCAATTACCACTTATGGCACTGCAAGGTTTAACCATTAACTTGACTGTGTTCATTTGCTGTTTGAACAAAATACGTGAACTGGTTACATCATGGTTTGACAGTTTGACACGATAAACCGTAGCAGCACAGGCTGGTATCTACCACTTCTCTTCCCCAGCACTGGAACACTGGCTATTGAAAACCCTTACAAGTCATTACAGTACAAAGTCTTACTCTTTCCTCCAGTGTGGGACAGAGAGGCCATTGGCTTCTTCGCTTTGGCAGTCCTGCCACCATCCTGAGGGTCCTGGGGGTCACTGGCTTCCAGCTCCAGCCTTCTCTTTGCCTGAGTGAAAGAAAGCAGCATGTACATCTAAAATGCATGTTATTACAATATCATGCAACTTAGGCTTTTAGTTTGCACTTATCTCACTGAATCCTGTGGCTCACAGGGCAGCCATTTTAGGCAATAATACAGTATAAACTTATCACAGACCCATTATATCCACTTGTGGCTTAAGCTGCATGTAATTAGAAGCAATGAATGTGTCTCTACATTCATTGTGACATCGTGACATATTAAGTTAATCTTGTCATCTAGAGCTGGTAATTCGTCGTCACTGATGAAACCAGGGGGTTGGGACAGAGAGAGGCTAGCTTCCCTCACCAGTGTGTTTAGCTAGTTGGAGCAACATCTCCCCATCCCCCTCCCATGCTCACCCAAGGCCTACACTGTAGTTTGCTTCTGGCAATAATTAACACAATGCAGTTTACAGTTACCTCCTTACCAATGTATCCCCACAGAAACGCGTTTGTTAAAGGTCGCTGTCAGCTTATGCGGCACTCGAAGACTAAAGTGTGCAAAAATACGTCCCGACAAAGCGCGGCGTGATGTCTCAACCCAAGGTAAAGCAAGAGTAAAGTTACCGGAAATACACAAATGTAGCCGAAGCCACACACATTCACCTTCAAAATAAAAGCAAGTCAAGTCAATTTTATTTGTGTAGCCCAATTACACAAATGTGCCTCAAGGGGCTTTAAAATCTGTACCGTATATGACACCCTCTGTCCTTGGACACTCGATTCGGATAAGGAAAAACTCCCCAAAAACCCTTTTAACTGGGAACAAATGGAAGAAACCTCAGGAGCAGCAGAGGAGGGATTCCTCTCCCAGGACGGAGACGACAGTCTTGTAAAAGCATACGAACCCTTTTTTACACGACATAATTATATCCATAGCATAAAACTGCGACAGTATTATGCAGTTAGCGATAGCGGTAAATGTTACAGTGTATCAGTGAACATTAATACAGATTAATACATACTTTTTTCTGGCCTAATTCCAGGTAATAGCAAATGAACATCTATTACTACTGCAAGAGTTTTTGATTTATTTTAAAGGAGCACACTGTTATTTGTAACTAGACCAAAGTGTATCTGTAAGACATTTTCCCCAACAAAAACGCTTTCATTAAGAGCTGCCTTTCACACATTAATGTTGTTGCCCTGTTCTCTGTGTCAAACCCACTAATACAAGATGGCTACACGCATTATTAACTTTCCACTGCACTAAACTTCGATCGCAAAAAACAAAAGCAGCTGTTTTTATTCCGTTTACTTTGCATGACAATTTGCCTTTATTCTGAAGACAAATTTAGCGCTTCCGTTAATAGCCAGAGTAACCTTTGCGTGCTTAACGCAGCTAAGTTGCATTTCGGGTTACCAATGTCACCATGAAAATACATAGTCCGCTCATATGTGACCGAGAGCCTAATTTGACCACACAGGTAGCTAGATAAGTTACCAAGCATACAACATAATTTGAAAAAAATGAAAATGAACCATATCAAGGGGCACGAGCTATACGTAAATGGTATAAACAAAAAAAAGATGTGTTGAAAAAGACAACGTGGCTGTATATTTTTCAACATTACATGAACTGATAGAATCCAGATGAAATGGGTGATATTACGTGTAAATAAATAGTAACCCAACTAATTGTGAACAGTTAATTCGGTAAGGGATTTTAACCAGCGAGCGCCTGGTATATCGGCATTCCATATCCTATCTAAATTAGCTCCCAACACATTTTGCATCTGGGTAATTTAACTTTACGTACCCGAACTAGTTCGAGCTTAAATTTCCGCCCTGTCCCAGCTGTTGTTGGTCCGGGGGGTGTAGAGTAGCCTGCTGCACGAGCAAGACGAAGGACTGATGGTCCGTATAGTCGAGCTATTCTCGGAACACCCCGCGTGACTACCAGCAGAGCGCTCTGGGCGCGAGGAAACCCCTTTTCTCATCTCCATCTAATTAATAACGCAGATAAATATAATTTTAGGTGACAGAGTTCTTGCTGTCTGAACGACAGGATATTCTACACACGAAACTCAGATTCCCCGGGCCCGTTTTAAACCAGATTTGCATGTAAACTACTATTGGCCATCACTGTGTACGCAGCACCGTGTACGTATTACGCAGCTGTCGCCGACCAATGGCTGCAGAGCCCTGCAACAAAGCAGAGTCCAAGTATGTTACTTGACGAGCTTTTTATGATTGAATTAGTATTTTACAATGCATTTAATGAAGTTATCTTGGAATGAAGATAAGACAGCAAAGTACATTAAAACCATAACTATAATATAAACTTTTTAAAACATATATTGGTGATGGACAAGTGACAAAAACAGGGAAAAGTCATTTGGTTTAAGGTCTTGCTGCAAAAGATGATGTGTATCATCATAGATCAATTTTAGAAAATGTGTACTATACTATAACTGGGCCCTAATTACCATTTTAGACAAAGCAGTGAAATTGTGTACAGGTTAATACATTTTAAAAAATCTAACAATATTACTTATACCACTTATACATTTCTCACAGAACTGCCATTCTTACAAATGACATGTTCCTGGTAAAGTTATTCTGAAAAATGACATGCTTCAGGTGATGCATTTCACAGCTTAGAATTAATTCATATTTAGAAATAAAAATATTTTAACAACACTTCTATTGACGTTTAAAAACAAAAATCTCTTTGTTTGTTGTCTTTTGCCAGCCATAAAGATAAAAAAAAACACACCGTCACTGAACTATACTGAGATCACCACTATGCGTATTGAGCATCCAACAGAATAAGTGACAACCTTCACAGTTTACTAGTGTGCCAGATAACAAAAATCACCCAAATATGGCATGTAAGACACTCAACCAAAGGTATGTATTCAGCGTTAATAAACAAACAGAAAGATAGTTTCAGTCATCATCGTCAAACTTGATCTTCTTCCCCTGGAAGGCCAGGATTTGCCCTTGCTGCTCCTTCCTCTTCTTACTGGCCTCCCAAGATGGATGCAGTGCCTGCTGTGGTGCCTGATGGGAAAAGGCACCTCCACCCCTGCGATCATTTTGCCTAAAAGCATCACCTCTGCCTCGCCCCCTCCCTCTGCCGGCAAAGGGAAAGTCCTTCTCTGATGACTCAGGATGTCTGCCCTCAGGGCGAGGCTTGCTGTACTTGGAACCTGGATTTCTTTCTGCTCCCGTCTCCTGATTTTGGAACTTGGATTGTTTACTAAAATCTCTATTTAGACCGCGGCCACCCTTTGGTTTCCCTTGGCCCCTAAATGTATCCCCACCTCTCCCTCTGCCTGCACCTCTGCCTCCACCAGGCTTAGACGCAGAGAGCGAAGAACAAAAAACAGACTGAAGCGAGGTCGCTTTAGACTTCAGCCTGGACTCAAGCTCATCAAGTCTACTCTGGACCTGGTCTGTTGGGTCCCCTTTCACTTCATGCCCCTTCCCGACCTTCTCCCCTTCTACACTTTTCTGCTTCTTCTTCTTGTATTTGCTCACTTTTCCAACAAAGAAGTCATCATCGCTGCTTTCCTCAGACTGCGAGGACTGCTTGTGGAAACGTTCCTCCGTGCTGTCATCAAAGTACTCTTTCTCTTCATCATTCGACGACTCTAAATCACTCTCTTCCTCATCTTTCTTTTTCTGAAGCACTTCAGGTGCAGACTTAAGATCGCTTTTCTTTTCTGAACCCTTACTTTGAGGTTTATTTTTCACAATGTCCTTTACTTCAATACTTTTTATTGATGCTGGTCTTACATTCTTAGGCTCTGGCATTTCCTTCCTTTGACCTTCAGCAGTGTCAGCTGAATGACTTGCTTTCCCTGGTTCCTTTTCAGGTTTAGCAACAGTTGCATCTTTAGTGTCTTGAAGGATATCATCTCCTTCCTCGCTGTCTATGATTTCCTTTTGCACTACAGTAATGCCCTCCTCTTCTTTCTCACTCTTTCTTTCTCCCTTTTTGTCTGGTGATTGTGGAGTCACCTTTCCAGCTTTATTTTGCACTTTTTCATTCCCTCCCTGCTTTCCACCCTTCATCCGCTCCTCTTTAAAGGCTTTCACAGCAGCTTTGATGTCGTCAATCTTCTTGTTGAACTGAGGGTGGGTGGCGATGCGCGCTATGGCCCGGTCGGAAATAGTAGACATAGGGTTTTTACACTCCTGTTCAAAGTTGAGATTCTTCTGCAAGGCTGTCTTGGTCACCTGGCAACAGGGAAAATAGTTGTTCCAATAAGACATTTCACCAAGTGTCTCACCATTTTAAAAAAGCATCATCAATTTGAGTAACTTTTTCACTCATTTGAATTTGTGAAAAATATTGAGGAAAGATGCATTCAAAACATAATGAATAAACAGAAGTTATTACAAAACCTACCAGGTCTGGTGAGAGCACCTTCATGGCGTGGATCTCCTCCAGCAGTCTGGCAGCTCTCCTCTGATTCCTCTCAATTTCCATCTCTGTCCCCTTCTTCTTCTTCAGGCCACCAATCTGTCGGGTCAGCTTCCTGATGATCAACGCCCTCATCCTCTTCACCTCCTTCCTCATCTTCACCACCTCATTGTTGAGGTTCAGGCTGTCATCCTGCTTTTTCTCTTTGGGTTGAACAGGCAATGGACTATTTTTCTCAATTTTATCTGCGGCCTGTAGTATCGCATCACCTCTACCTTCCTGTTCATCTTCCTCATCTCCAGCATCATCTTCTCCTTCTTCTTCCTCCTCAGCAGATGACACCATTTTCTCTACCTTGTTAGTATACATCATCTGTTGAAACATAAACCCATCTTAGATCGGTAACTGACTGTAACTCACTTGTTTTCAGTGGCAACAACATTATTTAACATAAAATAGTAAAAGCAACAGCAAAAACACGATATATGATATAGGATATATGGGTCAAACTTAGATCCATACTATTGTGTTTTCATTTTTATCAGGAGACCAGAATGCCGAATTTCATGTAAAACTTGCGATATTTTTTGTCTTTTCTTGATTTTCATCACTGCAGACGTGGGTCCTGCTGCCTTTTTCCATCCAAAACTCCAAAATACATTCGTATTACACCACGGACCGCTTTGTCGAGACTCTATGAAATTGTATAACGTTATGTCGCAGCTGAATACACTTGAGACAAAATACATTTTAGTCGAGGGGTCAAAAATGTGGTTAAATGCCTGACCAAGACTACCAAACAAACGTGGCTGAGCCAGCATGGCAAAGTTTTACCATGTAACGTCATGTGTATACAGGCTTACGTTGCGTACCCAAAAACGACAGCGCAATGAGCATAGAGTAAAATCAGATCTCTGTAACCCGTTACTATCACACTTACCATTCAGGAGTGAATATTAAATGTTTAAAATTGAGAGAAACGTCTCGACTCGCAGGGAGCAGACATGTTTCCTGCGTTTCAGATGGCGGCATGACGTCAAACGTTAGCAAGGGGACGCAGCGTGTCGGGAAAAGGGGAGGGCCTTCCGCGGTCTGTTTTTATTTATTTCTTTGTTTCATGTGCATAAAACAACAACAATGGTGGATAATTGAAGAAGTGTTAATATTAGGATGAGCGAATGACATTTCCAGTTCCAGTTACCAGACCGATATCACAAGTGAATCAACAGGGGGAGGATGAAGCGGCGCAATGCGGACTGCAGCAAACTCCGACGGCCGTTAAAACGGAACCGAATCACCGAGGGTATATATAGCAGGTACAAAAAGGGGCTGGAGGGACGTTATTGTATAACAATGGCGCCTCTGTGCATATGTCAAGACAGGGCTGCTAGCCTCTGCTACATTCATATTTAAACGTGCTTTTGTTATTAGCTACATTAACATGCCCGCCTATTGTCAAAATTATAACGTTAGGCCTAACGTTAACGTTACTTGTGTGGCATCTCGTTCATGATTTGTCCCTGGCTAGGTAACGCTATATTAGTTAAAATCAAATTCTGGCTAAATTAAAATGAAATGTGGCCGTGAGACTCTATGGGCCTTAAGCATTAATTGTAGCACATTCTGCTCAATGGGAAAGCTAAAGCTAAAACAAAAATAACATGAACTTGTGAGATGCTCTAGCTAGAGATGTCAGCAGCAGCAATGTCAGATGTGCTCGTTTTGAAGTCCGGGGTGACGCCGGCGGCGGGGGTCTCACCTGTTCTTTGTCTGGCAGACGTCTAAATTTGGAATAAGCTAATGAAACTATAACCACCGAAGTATTCAGGTCTAACTGGAACATGTTACGCGCACATATTATTTAAGGAGATGTAATGCCTTTTCTTATATAGATTGATTGATGTAAAGCCAGGAAAAAGGAAACCAGCTGTGCTTTAAGTTACATGTCCAGACATGACATTGTATACATACTAGCTCGCTCTCTCTCGCTCTCTCTCGCTCTCTCTTTACCCCTCTCTCGCCTATGTGGGTGTCTATCAACCATTATTATCTATTTCAAGTTTCTTTCATAATAGAAGCACATTATTAGACTTGTTGGAAATATCTACAATTGTATTCATGCTCACTGTTGCACTGTTGAATTGGCATGTGTCTGCCCTCAAATCTAGTAGGCTCCTGAGGTAACACTGTCTGCAATCACACTGGAAATGTCGTCCTTTTAAACACTAGACTGTTGTATAAACCTGATGTCCAAATGCTTGTCATGATACCATCTAAATCCATGGTAAACCTTGTTTTGTATCCCCTCTTTGTCTCTTTCTTGTGTTTTTCTCCATCTTTATTTCTTGACCTCGTCTTCTCCCGCAGTACATTCCTGTACCTGAAGTTCCTGGTGGTGTGGGTGTTAGTTCTGCTGGCCGACTTTGTGCTGGAGTTCAGGTTTGAGTACCTGTGGCCCTTCTGGCTTTTCATTCGAAGTGTCTACGACTCCTTCAGATATCAGGGACTGGTAAGAGCTTGTTTGTATGACCCTGAGCCCCCCTTTCCACCTGACATTAACTTGCATTTTATTACCCAAGCTGGAGGTGGCCTAGAGCACATGTGGATAGATGAACAACAAAGATTACATGCTATGCATCTCAAATCCACACGGCAAATATACAGTAGAAATAACCTATGCACTGAACATGGGTGCAGCAAAGAAGCTAGCTAAGATCGCATCACACTTGTCAAACATTGTAGTGGTGTATGGGGGAGCAGCAGAGTTTTTTGAGTGTGTTTTACAGTACACGTGTTAATGTCTAAGTGTAATCGGGTCATACATGTGCGTACATACGTCTATATTAATGCATATGTGTATGCACATGTTTTCCACACAGAAACTCCTGTATTTCTGCAGCTGTTATAGCATATTTAGTTGTCTGTGTCTTTCTCCTGCACTTAGGCATTCTCTGTCTTCTTCGTATGTGTGGCGTTTACGTCAGACATCATCTGCCTCCTCTTCATTCCCGTCCAGTGGCTGTTTTTTGCTGCCAGCACCTACGTATGGGTCCAGTATGTCTGGCACACAGGTTAGTCCAAGTTTTATCTCTGCCGGGCCAAACAGCCACTTTCACCTCAAATACTCGGTGCATAAGAAATTCATAGCTGCCAAATTTCTTCAGTGCTAGACCAAAGAGTGCTGATTTATTTTTTTCTCTCTCTCTCTTACTTTCACACAGAGAGAGGAGTCTGTCTACCCACTGTATCACTGTGGATCCTGTTTGTGTACATTGAAGCCGCTATACGGTTCAAAGATCTGAAGAACTTTCACGTAGACCTGTGTCGACCATTTGCTGCTCACTGGTAAACGTCATAGTAGAGTCTTTTGCCAATGCCCTATAATATAATTTTATTTTTTGTAATGCCCATTATAAGTAGTAAAAATGAAGGATGGAAATTATAAAGCAGCCTCATAAATTCCCTAATTTACTCATACTCCAAGTGAGAACATGGTGTAGTATGGAGTCGGGCCTATTCAGGTCCAGTGTGTGGTGATTAATTATCATACATATATGGGTATCCTTGTATTAAAAGTTGACTGAGTTGTGTTTCTCGTCACCTCCCAGTATCGGCTATCCAGTGGTTACTCTGGGCTTCGGCTTTAAGAGCTACGTCAGCTACAAGATGCGACTGAGGAAACAGAAGGAAGTGCAGAAGGAGAATGAATTCTACATGCAGCTTCTACAGCAGGCTTTACCGCCAGAGCAACAGATGCTGCAGAGGCAGGAGAGGGAGGCAGAGGAGGGTGAGACACACACACACACAACTTATTATGATACTTATTACCAAAGTAAAACACAATAGACTGAACAAGCAAAAATAACAGGAGTAGAAATGTACTGTACATGAAAATTGTACTGTCAGGACACTCATGGGCAGGGCCTGTCATTATTAGGTACACCTGTAAAATCGCATGCAATCCAATATGACAGTTCAGCCATAAATTCTACCTTAAGATAATAATATTCAGTTTTGATTGAACTATACTGTATGTTAATTATTGAGGTTGTAGTTTGCAGTGGTGTTGAACTGTACTGTATTATATTGACAATAACATTATAATGTTCCTTGTTAAACATATTACAGAAAAGTTATTTGCAGTAGAACTTAGCCAAAGAAAAAAGTATTTTTTCTGTTTTCTCTCAGTCACAGAGGCTGTCATTCAATCTATGTTTATGGTCAAATATGTTTCCAGTTTGCTTTGGAGTTTGGTTCATTCTGTCCAGCGTGTTTTTATACGTCTTCTAACACTGCCTACATTTGCTCTCTTCCAGCTGCTTTAGCTAAAGGGATCTCAGAGGTAGAACCCTCGGTAATATCCCAAAACGGAGCACCTCCTGGAAAGAAAAGCACCCCAGTCCCATTACCAGAACTGGAGTACCGGGAAAAAGGGAGGGACAGTACTGCAAAAGAGCGCGAGGGCAAAAAACAAAACACAATTGGAATCAATAACAACAGTATTATACACGCATTGGACTCCAAACTACAGGAGACAGAGTATATAGAGAACTACGTCGGGGCAAAGAGACTGAATAACGACCTGGCTGGAGAAAACACACATGCCGATACCAACACACACTCTGCTTCTAAAGAGGAAATGGGGACGGGGAAGAACTACAAAAACGCCAGCGGAGGTGGGGGTAACATCTCCAACTCGTCTCCGCGGAATCACAGTTCTTCGAATGGCAGTGTGCCGCCAGGTTCCTCAACCAGTAAGAATGAGAGGAAGCAGAAGGGGGCAGGGAAGGGGCAGAAGGATCCGGTGGAGAACTGCATCCCCAACAACCAGCTAGGCAAGCCGGATGCTCTCATACGGTAAGACACATACGGTCGTAGTGTTTCAAATAGCCATTCTTCTTCTAACGGTACATCTTGTTGCTGGTGTGTGAAGTTGCAAATGTATTTCCAACATCAGTTTTATTGTGTCTTTTCTTGCTTTCTGTTTCACTCTTACACTTGATTGAAGGATACAAGCCAGTACAACTTTGCTAATTGTTTCTATACTGTTTGCCTATATTGTTGTGGTTTTCTTGCGGCTTCCTTTTGATGATCTTGTGGATCTTTTTCCTTTTTCTTCTCTGAAAGGCTGGAGCAGGACGTGAAGCGTCTGAAGGCAGATCTCCAGGCCAACAGGCAGTTGGAGTCGGAGCTGCGGAGTCAGCTTTCCTCTCTGAGCAGCCAGGACCGCAGCCTTCGCTCTGAGCTGGGCCAGCTCCGCCAGGACAACGAGCTGCTACAGAACAAGTGGGTACATGTACAGTATACTCACCGAGTATGGTATACTCTCCTAAACTCTGACAACAATCTTACTTCAGTTATTACGCTGTAAATATCATGTCATTGACAGTATGCTGAGGTAAGTAGCTGCCTGGCTAGTTAAGGATTGTGTCATTTTTATGTGTGTATCCTGTCTAACAAAAACATGACCTCTACAAGTGCATTTAACTAGAACAGACGGAGCATTTTACTTTACACTCTTCCTGTGTTTTCTGTTTGTCCTTGATATGCCAGCTTAAATTGGCTGTTGCTCATGGCCGATTGTTCAGATAAAAGTCATTCAAATTTAAATTGAATCACAGTGGTTGTACTTGAAATGAGAGTATTTGATTTGCATATTGAATCCAAGGCATAACTTGTGTGAGAGCACTCACTTCTAGTATGGTCCTAGGATGGCCTTACAGGGTCTGTCTGCTTCGACCGAAGTGCTTGTCGATTGGTCAACACGGCATCAGAATTGGGATGGGGACAATTGTGTATGTAATGTAATGTATGTAAAAACAAGTACAACACTATGAATGCCTTCGAGGAAAGACTGCAGAGGCGTAAGACCAAAATCTTTAACACGATATCTTCAGACTCAACTGGCTGTACTGAATCACCTGACGAATCAGGTGTCACCAGTTGAGCTCCCCTCACTGCTGGCTGCAATTGAACGGAGATGCGATCACAGAGCTTAGAAAAAGGATGAACAGTCCCCGTCGTCAGTGACTACTGAACGGAGCAAAACTATTCGAATCAGAAAAGTAATTTGTAATTTCTACCTTATAAAAGATTGTCCTTAGTGGCAGCAGTGATTTTTACCCCCACCTTTGAGGAACACCTATAAAAACCAAACATTGCACAAACTACTATGTTTGAAGCATAGGGGAGTTGAAAGGGTATTAAGCCTATGACCTTTATCTCTGTCAGTGATTAGTAGGTTGTGTAACAACAGAACCTGTCTCGTTCTCAAGAGGGCTCTGGCTAAGCCTTGGTACACAAACATTGCTTTTTCTGTTAGTGTCGTGGTAGTGGTGTGGTATCCGTGAGCAAACTTGAAGGTTAAACCATTTAAATCTGAGGTGTATTTACAAACAGTGTTGTAGGATTTGAGTTGGAGTTATAGTTGCACTAAAGACTAGAAAAGGTGCTGCATCTGGAAGCTTTTTAAGCAAAGAAACAGACGGTTCTTTTATTTTATTTTATTTTTTAACTGAGGTCACGTGATTTCAGCCATTTCAGTCACATCAACAAATACAGTAAGCAGCATTTGACACTACATAGGTAAATAATGTTTTATGACTACAACAACAACCAGAAGGAAGACAGAGACTGCAGCAGTGGGAGGGTTTGATGAATTATAAACGCTTGATCTTGTCTAATGAAACAACCCAAATACTCCACATTTCATCTCACACCCAGCTCAAAGTGCGTTCATCTTATGATCCAGCCCAGTTGACTGTGTTCTCCTTTATACTTTAGGCTCCACAGTGCCGTCCAGGCCAAGCAGAAGGATAAGCAGACCATCTCCCAGCTGGAGAAGAGGCTAAAGGCTGAGCAGGAGGCTCGCGCCCTGGCTGAGAAACAGCTGGCCGAGGAGAGGAAGAGGAAGAAGATAGAAGAGGCCACTGCTGCCAGAGCCGTAGCATTAGCTGCTGCCACCAGGTGCTCATTAGATTAGTGTGTTTAGCAGCCCAGCTTTGTGTTGTCAAAATGTAACTTGTAATTTCACCTCATGTAAACAAGCAAATAATTGAACAGATTGAATCAGTGAATACCAACACAGAATCAGTTGACTTTTTGACGTATTTGTTTTTTCCACTCTTAAAAGTGCTGTTTTTCTCATCCTGTCCGACAGAGTGGAGTCGACTGATTCTCTGCGTGGTCGTATCAGAGAGCTGGAGACCGAGTGTAAGAAGCTCAGCATGGACATGAAACTTAAGGAGGAGCAGATTAGGGATCTGGAGGGCAAGTGTCAGGTGAGAAGGAATAGCACGACTCATTTTCTGATAAGATAAATGCATTGGGTTAGTGAGTGTGTGTTTCCTAGGTCATTAAAGAGACTAAGCTCTCATCTGCAAATAATGAAATGACACAACAAATGTCACTTTACTAAAATTATATGCCATTTTAGTTTGAGTAATTGTTGTAATTTAATAAATAGACACACTGTGCCTTCTGATTGCATCAACCATTTAGCACAGTAAAAGCTTTGTTTAGAAAATAAGGCCGTTTAGTTGCTTCTAATAATTTTTGATGAGTAAAAAACAAATTGTAGCGTAACCGTCTTTATCTCATTTCCAATTCCATTTCTCTTTCCTATCCTGTCGCATACAGGAGCTGCGCAAGTATAAAGAGAATGAGAAGGACACAGAGGTGCTGATGTCAGCGTTGTCGGCCATGCAGGAAAAGACCCAGCACCTGGAGAACAGCCTGAGTGCCGAGACCAGGATCAAACTGGACCTCTTCTCTGCACTGGGGGACGCCAAGAGGCAGCTGGAGATTGCACAAGGTAGCTGTTTACTGTAGGGATGCAACTGGTCACTGTTTTGTTAGCATTATCATTTTAGATGCTACAGTATCTGTCAATGGTGCAAAGATTAAATGGAGCACTTGTCAAAGGGATATATTAATCTAAAAGACAGAAGATGAAATTCGACCCTTACATCTGTCTTAAAGTGCCCTAAATCAATAGTGCGTAAATGTTTGGTTAGAAGAAAGACTGATAACTGATTAGCAAGACATGCTAGTGATACGTGGCTGCTCAAATACATTTCAGCTGAAATCCTCCATCCTTGTATGATGATAAGAAGGCAGTAAAAGACAGTTGGCTGTTAGGCTTGGAGCCAACATCATCTTCAAGTTATCAGAGAATGAAACCACGGCAGACCATATCTAAACGTAACTATCTCTAACCTTGTACCCCTAACCACCTGTAACCTAATGTCTGAACATAGTTGCATTTGGAAATAGAATCAATAACCCACAGCCATTACCACTACACCACAGAGCCCCAACCACTACAGACCTGTTTCTGTCTCATGACATCTGCACAGTGGTTTCTTCAACTGGGATCAACGGATTTACTATTGAGCACTTACCTGAATCAGAAATAATCGAGAAATTTTAATAGACAATAAGAAAAATAACAAGTATGTAAAAATATGTTTTAAAAACGTGCATTCTACTACAACCACTACTTTTACCCACCATATTTGAATGTTTACAGCAGAGATTACATGGCTGCTTGTTTGTTTGCTTTGTTAATTTAAAATCAAAACAACAGCAGTAAAAATACCAAAATATTAGTTATAGAAACATCGTATGATTTCTCCCAACTAGTTTTTAAAAAATAAATGACCCCTTTATGACGGTAGAGCCGTTGCCTATTGTTTGAATCGTATACTTGACACCTTACAGTATGTTGTAAAACTTTAATATTAGCTATGCATCTTCTCATCTCAGCCATAGATTTTCACACACGTCTCCCACAGCCCTCTTCACATATTTAGAATATACAGTGAATAAAATCACAACAGTGAAATGTAGACCGTGTGTACTTGTTTACGTTATATTCTGACCCATATTGGGAATGGGACGTTCAGCTCTTAATGCATTATATTTCTTTTTCTTTCTTCTTCCTTTTTTTTTGTCTTATTAATAATTATAGATAATAAAAGAGTGGTATGTTTAGTGTTGCGCTGAGAGACACAAGCTATGTCAGGTGATCAGTGGACCACAGTGACCATAATATTGAGGAGGTAACCCAATAGGAATAGACCTTTTTCACAGAAGACATTTTGACTCGTCTTAGCAGGAAAAGCACAGGTGAAATGAATCTCCTTAATGATGGCTCAGCAGTGAGCCATGACAGTGAGACGCCATACACAAAGGGAAAGCAGTCGTTATTAATCTTATTAGCTGCAGCTGTTCCCTGCTGTGACTTGTCCAGTGTCTGCTAGCAGTCAATTAATATTAACACTACACCAGCAGGTTAGCGAATACTAGCATCATTAGCTTGTAAAAGAGCTACTTACTGTACAGCACGTGGCTGAAAAATATGAAATACTAGGCTTGTGAAATTAAATAAGTGTCACTGCCAGCCCAGGGGTGGGCGATGAGACATATGCAGGGTTCATACAAAGTCTTGAAAGTTTGGAAAATGTTTAATTTTAACGGTTATGTTTTCAAGGTTAGGAATATGCTTGAATTCGAATATACTCTTGAAAAATGCTTGATTTTCAACATAATCTGGTGTTTCATCATCGACACAGTCACTCATGTAAACCAAAAATCTTTTAATATTTGAAACGAAACGATCCTGTCATATTTGTTTGTTGTCTCCTATTATTTATAGTAACAATTTAGATGTGATGATAAAGGCTTCAAGAGTCTGAAAATTTAGTTGGGTACCTTGAAAGTGCTTGAATTTTACTCTTAAAAACCTGTACGAACCCTGAATATATATCGTGAGATGATGTTGCCACACTGTTTGTACAGTGGTACCAACCCCTTTAACATCTCTGGCTGTATTAGCCCATTGTAGGCAATGTTGCAAATCAGTAATCAGGACTTTTTTTTATGACAATAATGGATTTTTATATTGTTTTTGTATTGAGACATTTTATTTGTCAGGATTTGCTCAAATAACCCAAAAGAAACAAGCATTCCTGACTGGTTATTTTATCCATTAACAATTATTTTTCATTTCCAGAAAATGTACTATTATCATGATAAATATCCATATTGTGACAGAATAACAAACACCATGACAGAGGATTTTATCCATATTGTCCACCCCTATGCCAACATGTAGCAAGGACTCTCTTTTCCCCCCTCCGCAGGAAGCTATAAATGATCCTAGTTCTGAGGGGCACCTCAGAACAAATGCCCCCCTATCACTACACTATGATATGAATGTCTTTTGTTTCCTTCGCCTCATCCAGGCCAGATCCACCAGAGGGAGCAGGAGATTGCAGAGCTGAAGCAGAAGATAGCAGAGGTGATGGCGGTGATGCCCAGCCTGTCCTACTCATCAGATGGCAGCAACCTCAGCCCCGTGGCCCCGCACTACTCCTCCAAGTTCATGGACAATAGTCCCTCCTCCCTAGACCCCAACGCCTCAGTCTACCAGCCCCTCAAGAAGTGACTCTGACACCAACACTTTTGTCAGACAGAACTTTGTCTCTTTCTTTGTTTCGGTGAAGCTCTCCTTTCCAGTTTGGGTTATTTTTGAGTTTACCAGCCCCTGACAGTTTTTGCACTCTAACATACCACATAATGACACACACACGCAGTGCACACAACCCCTCCATACATATGTGTATTTGGCTCCTTTTTTTTTGGTTCTATTATGAGAACTAATATTTTGAGGGGGTTGTGTACAGTATGAATTTTTTTTGTTGAGTTTCGGGATTTAGCCATTAGACAGCGAGATCTGTTTGAAGGGGGAGAAAGGGAACACACAATTTGTGGCCAAATGTCTACAGAAGAGCCATCATGCATTGCTTCCTGTCAGTCTTCTTTTGGTGTCAGTATAACCCCCATCCCCCCCTCCACAGCTAGATTTTCTTCTATAGTGAACTGACGCCCTGATTTTTAATTTCAAAAAGAATTGGCTTTTCTTGATGGTTTAAATTAAGACAGAAGATGTTTTCTGTTGAGATTTGAGTCTGAAACTCACCTGTAAAGTAACAACCTGCGAGAGATACATGAATGTAAAAACGATTCATGTTTTGCTATCACCGTTAACTTAAATCAGTGATTGTTTGTTTTGTAATGGTTCAGTTCAGTTACGACAATGTACATGTCTTCTAAAATAGTGATACTGAACAGATAAACGTTTGCTGTGTTCTTCAGATATTCCAATACGATTAGTTCTCCTAATGCTGGAGCAGTGAGGTCTCCAGGATTATCAGTAAGCGGACGAAGCAGATGCAGTCGTGTCCGAAAAAAATGCTACTGCTAGATTCGACCTGGCACTGCCAAAATGTTGTATTAACGTTCACCTGTTTGCTGCAGACGTATTTCCTCTCCCTCTGGACCAAATTAGAACCCGTTAGGCCATATTCACTGGATTTAATGATGTCGAGGTAACAGGTCGTTGCCATTATTTGCAGATTTTACAGTGCCTTGCAGTTTGTCTTTTTAAGATGCAAAAACCACATACTTTGCAATCCTGGGAATCGAATAGTGTCAAGCCTCAAAGCTGCGTTTCTCTCTCCTAGCTCTGATTTGCCTGCTTTTCTTTTGTAGGAGTTAAAAGATTTCTCACATTCTGATCTGTTTCAACACAGTATTCAAAGTGTCACCTCAGACACGTTCAGTCTTTATTTTTTCCCCAACAAATTGATCACAATATTACAGACTTAAAGGGAAAACATAACACTGAACATGGTACATGTCATTTCACAGTGACACAGTCTTGGTATGCCAAACGCCAACCAAACCGATTGTCTATTATCATGCCCTAGAGTTGGCATTTAGTTGTTTACAACAATGTACATTAGCTTACTGAGGAATGTTTTCTTTATTTCATTTCAGTTCTTAAGTGCCAAGTGTTGATGTTCGGTTTCCATCCATACTTTGATCGATGTAGCTAGCATAATGTTTGCAGAAGAGTGCTGTTATTTTTTTTTTGTCATTAGAACATATTTGGAAGGTGTTGTGTTTACAAGGTTCTGGGCTGATCATGAGGAAGCAGCAGGTGGTCAGTTGGACTGATTGTGTTCCTCACACATTTATTTATTTGTTAACAGACTTTCGTTGAGTGACACCTCCTTGATATTTCCCATCATATTCAGTTGAGTTCCTATATTTTCTACCAGGAAGGATTCTGTGAATGTGTTGTGTTGGGAAAAGGTTACCCCTGAACTATTTGACCATGTTGTGCTGTCATGTTGCCTACCTGGGGAAAAAAGTATTTCTTGTGGATCGCTCTGGTGTTGTGAATTCAGTTCTCAAGTTGCTTTTATAAGTTTGTGTAGAAGGAAGAGAAGGTTAAAAAAAGTGCTTTGTTTTCTCTTTTCATTGTTCCACCATGTTTAATTTCTTTATCCAAAGTGATGGTGGCTGTGTCACACTTTTCACTTTGGCCATCACTATTAAAGAAAGTCTTGCTGGTGGCAATGCAAGCTATTCAGTCTGTGTACGTGTCCTGATCTGTGTGTCTAGTTTTCCTTTTTATAACACTAGCAAGAAGCCAAACTCTTTACCCAGAATCAACCAGGAGATGGTGACACTGTGGCCCTTAACAGGTGGATGTCAAAACAAAGAAACTTAATGCCAGAGGACAAATTAAAAGAACCGTGTGAGAGTACAAATTTACATTTATAGGCAAACAAACTTTTCTCAATTCAGAAGCTGCATGTATTTCCATGCAGCTAACAACTCATACACGATTCAAGCATTTAGTTTATCTTGTTGTCACCTCCAGCTAGATGAACATGTTGACATCCTCTATCTAAAACCATGTTGTTCCACCACTGGTTACAGTCAGACAAAATGTGGTTGCCCTGTGGTTTGATGTTGCCTTCAGGTGCTCCTTGTGAATATATATTTCTTAGTAAGAAATACATGGACAAGTTGCATTCAGTTGATTTAGGGCAGACAAAACAACCAAATAAGCCTTTTTATAGAAATCCTGAGGCCACAGAGCTGCTTTGTCACAAAGGTTTTATGTATGTGCCAGTGTCTGTGTGTCGCAATGGGCTGACATAAATGTTAGGTAAATATTTTACGGGAAGATAACATAATACAAGGCCTATTCACATAATTGTATGGCATCTGAAACTAGAAGAAAGAAAATAGAAACGTATATCAATACAAATTAAAGTCAGAAAAGGCCTTTTAAGTTGGTGATAGAGCTTTCATGGCTACCGCTACCTAAATGTCACATCTCAACAACGATGACGCATTCATGTGTAATAAAATAATAGCTTCCTGAAGAATTGTCCACAAAGCGGGTTACAATAGCAGAAATGTTTGTGTGCTCATATATGAAGATACCAAGCCGGTATATTTATAATATACGTTTTCTAGATTTGGCTGACTACTTTCTGAGCGGTGGTATTCCACAGCAAAGGGCTTAAATACACGTATAACACACATTTTAATAAAAAATCCATCTCTGATTAAAAACCATCCACGCGATTGTGAAATAACTGAATAACGTAATGATAATGAATTTGTCCTGGTATTTCCCTACTGCCTGAACCTCATCGGTCTCTAATGTCCCATTTGACCCAAATGCAGCATTACTTCTCTGTCGGGCTCGTTCACGTGAGCTGACCACGTAAATGTCGGTATTTCTGACAGCACTGGAAGGCACCACGAGTCCATCCTCTCCATCAGCAGTCTGGTCAACAACATTTCTCCTGAAGACACACCAGCAAACTTCACAGACTCTCTGCATTTTAAAAAACCCCGACATGGATGCCCTCAAGTCGGCTGGGAGAGCTATTATCCGGAGCCCAAGTATGGCGAAACAGTCCTGGACTGCTGGCAGACACAGAAGTAAGACATTATTGTGGGTTTGAGAGAAAAACGTAGAAAAAAGGGTTTTAACTGTTAGCTACATTTTCCAGTTTCACCGTGCCGAAGTTGACTTTAACTTACCGCTGTGCCCATTTTACACCACAATGACGGACAGTCAGCATTACATTTTAAGCTAACTTTACCAAAGTTTAGCGTTTTGTCTCAAAAGTGAGACATACCGTAATGTTATTATGTTGCCGGTGTTGGGCTGTAGCAAAAAAAGTTAAAGATGAAGTTTGACATCTTTTTAACCTGCCATGGCACGTGTCATTTAGTTTGACCAAGAGGGGCCAAAGTGCATTAGTTAAATAGCTGCTTTAAGAAGGGACCTTCTTCTTGCATATGGTTCTGTTTTGGGGGAAATACGTTACTGTTTAATCCCATGGAGATTGGCTAAATCTGTTTGTTTGCAGTGCGGTTCATCCTGTTTCAGGAATTTTTCCGGAAATAAATGTTATTTTGAAACTTGGCAGAATAATGTAGACCACAGCACCAACAAAAAATGGCACTTAATTAAGGAAAACTCTAAATGTCATGATTAATTGGAAATATTCAAAAAGATCTCCTTCTCAATGGTAAACTTTATTCACATGTTTTAAGAAAAGAGTTTAAGGTTGTAAGAATAATATTTTCACTAGGTTTTACTTGTGTGGCTAGTACAATATTTAATATATAGTATAATATACTTTATTGCTTTGTTATTTTACTCACTACAGCAGTATTTTGGATTTGTGGACAATACCAGTCTCCCAGGACGCCAACCTCTTCCCATCCACACTAGAGGAAGTGCAGAGGTCAGGGTCAGTGCTAGAACTTAGTGATTTTTGTGTCCTGCTCAAGGGCCCTTCAGCCCATTGTAGGACTCAAGGGCCACTTTGTAAGCTAAATCTCACTTGATCCTGGCTCTAAAGTTCTGGGTGGCTTAGGCAGCCTGAAAGCTCCCCTGCCTGTAACCATGAGGGACAAGCCAGGAATGCTGCGAGTCAGTCAGTGCACGGCCCCTGTTGGCTCGAGTTCAAGCTGATTTTAAATTCCATCAGAAAGGCCACTATAAAGCATATATGATCTTTAGAAAATCCAGAGTGGATTACATAAATATCCCCCATTACTATATGTAACGGTAGTAGCTCACCTGGAAAATGGCAGTGCTTCAGGAATTTGAGATCCACTCTTACATGCAGACACATCCTGTATCTTGCCAGCACATTTCTGTGTTAATGCATGAGGGTCAGATGTTAATGTAGTTACTTCTGCACAGCTATCAGTGCCTGTGGTTACATGGGCCAACCTTTTTGTTTCTAAATCTAATCAATCTAACTGACAAGTCCCTGGAATGTATTTACGGTACATGACTGGTAAATAAAATTGATAAAAGTTTTAGAACGTGTTCCTGTTTAAAAGCTCCACAGCAAATGGCAAACAATCAGAAAGTACATTTCCAATATGCACAGCCTGTGTGGGGCGCTTTGCACCATCACTTTTGTTATGAAGTGACGCTCATCAGAATATACTACTGCTGTATTTTTCAAACAGATGGCAAACAGGAGAATTATATTCTAACTGGGGGTTTTAAATGCTAATTTTTCACCCCTTTTATGTATTAAAAGTTCTAAACCAGCCCATTTTTAAATGCTAGAGCTAGTTTATTCTGACTCAGGTGTTTTGAGGCATTTTTACTTTAATTGGGCTAATTATTAGAGGAATTAAAAGCTTCCTGCAAATGCAGCTAGTGACCCACTTGTTACAGAAGTAGTGTATTGTAGTATAGATTACCAGGTCTTCTCTAGGCTGCAGGGCACACATACCTCACCACCGCTGACCCATGCCAGACTTCCAAGTCTGACTCTGGTCTACGGGACCAAGTCGGAATCAGCCTACGTTTTTGTCTTTTCAGGCACTTACACTTGGGATATCGGGTGAATGCAGCTAACTGACAGGACAGAAAACCAGCAGGGCTATAGTAACCGAAGACCAGCATTTCACACAGATATTGCCATTAATGGGGCTCTATAGGCTTAGCCACTCATCTTCACATATCTGCATACTGTGCGTGAGTTTGCATTGGAGAGAAACCTATTCAACCGCATGGCGACGGCCCCATTTTTAAATGACCAAGGCCTCCCCGCTCCTTATCCACTTCTCTGCTCTTATTGCCCTGCCTAGGTCGCCATAGACGACCCACACCGGCACACTGCCAGTGTCAAGGAGCAGCCAGAGGGTGCTTGTCCACAGCAGAGGGAGCTCTTCAAATGGAAGCATGTGATTATGCCAGCACACAGTGATGCTCAGTATGGCAAATGACCGCCAGGATGGGAATATTTCTACCCCATTATGAAAGTAGTTATTTCACCGAAGCGTGGCGTTCTCCTTCGGTGAGGAGTCTGCTTACGGTTGAGCCTTTTTCCCCCCTTTTGTTTCCTCTGTTAGTCTCTGCCATTACTGTCAGACTCTCCCGTCCTCCTCGCTGCCTTGTGATGTGAACAGTGTTCAACCAACTCCTGGCGTGTTGCAGTCACACACTACTATGAGTCAGATACTCCGCAAGCAAGGTGGTATTTTTTTTTAAATGGCTGCGAGAACCAGTTGAAATGAACTTAGAACCTAGAAATCAAAGACCCTTCTGGCAATAAGAACCATATGGTATCAATGTACTTTTCTCTAATCGCAGATGCAGTGGTATGTGACGTGAGAGTCAGACTCACCTGGTCAGAGGATGGAAACCTTGCTTTTTGATTAGAAGTGATGGAAGGCCACCAGTCAGACTCGGAGACAGAAAGGCTGGCTACCAGGTTGGCTTACACTGTGAGAACAGATACAGGACGATGTGTCGCTAGGCCTACTTTTAAGAACCTCACTCCTACTGCATGCAGCACCTGCGATCATAGAATAAGGATTATATGTTCGGTGCCTTAACCGAGTGTATGTTCAGCAGAGGGCTGCAGTTCTACGCAGGGTGTGTCTGCACTTCATTATTATGACGAGGGGAAGTAGATCAGCTAAGAGATTTATGGTTCCTTGTGCTGTCGAGATTTATGTGTAGGTCTATCCGTAGGATCCTGCATGTTAAGCAGGTCCTCTCAAAATTAGTGACGCAAACCCACGGGCCCTGCAGCTGCCATAATATTAGAGAAACTGAAAACGGTGACCCGCAAGTTACTCCTAAGTTAGGTGACTTGGTAAGATGGGTCTGTTTTGCACTGTAACAGTCATGGAAGATAGTCTTCTTTGAATCCTGCTCTGTTTATTTGGCCCACTAACTCCATAGCCTGACAAGGGAACTTGAGGCTAAATGCCTCTGAAGCTGGGTTTTTTATGCTTTTCTTAAAACAAAAGGTTATTTGGCTCTGAGTCCTGGAGTGGTCCGAAGTTGTAGGGCCACAGTTGGTGGTTTCCGTAGTGATTCAGTGTTTGGTGTAGACACACAAATCAGCCAGGACGTGAATTGCCTGTCAGTTGGACCATTTTGGATCAGCACGTTTGTTGTCACGGTGCTCAACAAAGGCTTTTCTTTATTTTATTTTTTTCACTCTGATACATGAAATGGGTACTCATCCATTAGTGTTGGATTTGATAGATGACTTAGGAATTGAGGACTGGGGTATTGTCTTATCTTTCTTTTAAATTTCCCCTTCTTTAAATGTCCCCTTCTCTCCCTCTGTCATCTTCCACTTCCCCTGCCATCAGAAAACTATTTATTTTTTTAATTTTTTTTTCACACCCAGTGAATAATCTCTTAACACTAACAGATGGTGAGGTCGGCTTGTATTTACAGCAGGGTCAGCTGGTTTTAGCCCGCCACATTCTCTGACCAAGCGGTGCCTGCGCTGTTGCTGTTTTCTCGGGATAGACAACATTGAAAACTGACGCTGGCATCGTGACATTAACCATTCACTGCTCTCCTTCCACTATGATGGTTTTGACCTGACACAGTTAGTCCAGATTGGTATGAGAGGACTTTGCTGAACTGACTGCAAAACCTGCTTCAGAATGAATGCTAAAAGAATGAAGTTCTGTTGGGTTTAAATTGAAAGTTTTGTCAGTTCATGATGTTCAGTGCTGTTTCAGAGGCACTGACATTGAATACTTGTCATTTTTAGCATTTTGTTCAGGATGGTGCTTCAACCTAAAAACAAAACATCAGCTTTAATGTCAAAAAATGTTTTTTAAAAACCTGCATTATTTGAAATCTTGTTTGTGTCTTTGTTGGCAGGGAATGTCAACTCAACAACGGTTACTAGTAATTATTTTTCACAGTAATAAGTGCTTTGCCAAATCACCACTTATCACCACGCCATAATGAAAGCCAGTAGGCAGACATTACAGTCTGAGCCAAAAACATCACCACAGATTGTCTCAAACAATCCCTGGTTCCACCACCACAACTATCATGTAAATTTGTAACTTTACATCTTTCAAAGTGGCATGAGGGCAAAATGTTGCATTTTTTGGGATGTTCACCCGTGGAAAACCCTTTCCTAAGACCGTGTTTTGAGCTACAACAATCGGTCACTAGAGATTTTTTTTTAATCATTTCTCCTGGGGTCTATCCCTCAAGGCTTTGGAGTGCAGAAGAACATGTATGTGTTAAGCTTGAATTAATTTATTATGAAGAATATTAACTTATGGCATCTTGAAGATTATAAACTTGTCGGTCAGTTGGTTCACCACTTTAGTCAAAACTGAGATATCTCAACAACTATTGGCCATGAAATTTTGCCATTCTGACATTCACGGTCCCCAGAGGATGAAGCGCAATGACTTCATGATCCCCTGACTTTTCCTCTGGCGCCACCATGTGGTTCACATTTGTGGTTTTAGGTAACATGTTACCATTGTCAATGTGAGCATGATACTGATTTTAGCATTTAGCTCAGAGCACCGCTGTGCCTAAGTACAGCCTCACAGAGCTGCTACCATGGCTGTACTGGACTCTTGGTCTTGTTCTGATATACCTGTCCCTCAAGGCATTCACAGTAGAGTGCAGATGGACATCTTGTATGCGTTAAGATGGAATTTATTCATCATGAAGAATATGAAATCAGTGGCAGCCTAAAATTATTCACAACAGAGTTTTAAACTTTAGACATTTTTAATGGAGGGTTTTCACAAATGCTGTTTCATTTAGTTGTCATATTTCAGTGTATCAAATTCGGGCCCTTAAAAGAATTCTCTTTCAGCTGCATTCCTCCTTCAGTGTGTGTGTGTGTGTGTGTGAATGTGTCTGCATGAGTATGTGGTATGCGCTACATCCCAGAGGAGGTAAATGCTAGGAGGATGAATTCCTACGTAATGGTGATGTTTTTCTGCTCTTGCCTCTTGCCTTTCCTACCCCCCCACCCCCACCCCCTCCTTTCTTTCTCAGAGGAAATCTGTGTAAACACAGCCAGAGATTCAGGGCCAGCCGGCACCACACAAAAACTGATAAGAAACCACATGGAGATAGCAGCTGTTCCTTCAGCGGTTGCAGTTTTTACACTCCTCCATACTTTTTCCATGAACAGATCAGCGTGCTAACCTTTTAACTCTGAAAGTTCATTAACACAAAAGTCGAGGCAGTGATGCACTTTTTAGAAAGACATCTATGGGCTAGTTTGGGAGAGATCTGTTATGTCACTTTCAGAAAGGAAAACCACACGTTCCCCTTATCACAGTATGTCAGAGTCCAGGTATACTTGCTCCCAACTCTTTCCCTTTTTATTGTCAAGCCCTGTAAGTTGTTTTGGAGTTGAAATATTTACTTTATGTTAACTGTACCCCTGACCTAGATACCCTGTTTTGCTGTTTCCACTTCAGGGAGAGCGCAGATGAAATTGCTCAACTTTAAGTTCAACATAGGCTGTTAACATTTCCTCTGATTTGTGTTTTTCTCAAGCTCTTTGAATGTTCTCACGACTTATGTTATTTATTTTGGAACATGAAATGGGGGGGAGCAGAGCAGGCAAGTCATAGCGCCTGTGAAGCTGTAACCAACAAATATTTGATGTTTTTAAACTTGATGAACGGGATTACCAAACAGTTTCCTGTTGATCCATTTATTGACCCACTTTTCCCTGAAAATGTTTTTTGTTTTGTTTTTTCTCTGTAGAGCTTCCGGAGAACTGGACTGACACCCGGGAGACCATCCTAGAGGGCATGACCTTTAACCTTCGTCACCTTGGCATGACACTAGTGGACCAGCCCAAGGGAGAGGACCTGTCAGCTGCTGCAGTAAAGAGGATTGTGGCCACGGTGAGAGCTGGAGTAACGGTGATGATGTCATGCTCTCAGTACATTTAAGCCTCATGCTTCATGTACGTCAGGATTTATTCGCTCAGCCTGTTTCCATTGCACTTTGTCGCATTTGGCTTTTATCATAAAAGCAAGTGTAAAAACCTTTTGCAATATTTATATTTTTGTTTGTTTCCTCTGGGGGTTTTTTTATGTTCAAATTGGAAATGTGCATTAAAGCAGGTGGATGGAAACGCACTAAACATCTCACATCACTAAGATATGGTATGTTTTGGCCAATGTGACAATTTAAGTAAATAAAAGTAAATTGTGGATCAAAATGGTTTTAAAGCCACTGTATGTACTGCACCTGATCTTATAGTTCAACACACTCACATGCTATTAAACAAACATTTCTTTTGATAATTGTTTCTGTAACAGGCTAAAGCCAGCGGGAAGAAGCCTCAGAAGGTCGCTTTCAAGGTTTCCCCTCAGGGAATCATCCTGCACGAGCGCTTGACCAATAAACTCCTGGAAAATGTCTCCATATACAGGTACGTGCAGAGCAGCACAGGTTTCACAGGTACATTTCCAATTAACGGTGTTGTTGCACTTCTGAAGTTCACAGCCGTGTTGTAAGACCACTGCCGTGTAATTGATCAGGCGCGTGGCTCACCCTGTGAACTCTCCTTGACTTCTTGATGACTGTTTCTCTAACCTGTCACCTCTGGCCTGAAGGATATCCTACTGCACGGTGGACAAACTGCATGATAAAGTCTTTGCTTATATCGCTCAAAACACCCTCAGTGGGACCCTGGAGTGCCACGCCTACCTCTGCTCCAAGAGGAAAGTGGTGAGTTGTTTGACTACTTTAAGATGAAGATCAATTCAAATCCAGTGCAGTGGTTTTTCACTTGGTCACCATCAGCTTGTTATGCATTACTCCCTGGAAAGTGTACCTTTTTTCTGTGGTTTGAGGGGGGTGTTAACCTCTTTATAGTTGGTTGGATTATCTAATCTAGCTTTAGTCACACTAAAGCTAAGTGCCAAGTGCTTTTTATTTATCCACCTGCTTTTTGATCTAAGGTGGCCAGAAGCACTTTTTGGAACAGACATCAATTGTCCCGTAGCTCACCCTCCATTCCAAGAGGAAACCCTAGAAGTCTCGCTCCTCCAACCGTCTGTCATCTTCCTGCGCGTTGAAAAACAGAAGGGCACTTTTCCTCTCATTTTACCTGCTTCCACACTCACCCCCTTCTCTCCCAGGATATTATGATAATACCCTACTTCCTTAATACTTGCTCCTCTCTTATCGTGGTTACGGAGATAGTGGTGATGACCTCTCTCTGTCCTCGGACTTTTGAAAAGACCTTTCACTCTATGTTACATGTATCTGCTTTCTGAATAAAATACATTCTCCATCTGTGTAAGGAGCCCCAGGTCTAGTCTTAATTAATGAAAATACAGGGTTTGTACAAAGTCGTGAAAGTTTGGAAAATGCTTAATTTTAACCGTTTTCAAGGTTAGGAATGTGCTTGAATTTGAATATATTCCTTAAAAAATGCTTGATTTTGAACGTAGTCTGGTGTTTCATCTACACAATCACTCATGTAAAGCAAAAATCTTTTAATATTTGAAATGAAACCATCCCGTCATCACATTTGTTTGTTGTCTCTTGGTATTTATAGTAACAATTAAAGGCTTTGAGAGTCTGGAAATGTTTGGTTTAGGTACCTTTTTAAAAGTGCTTGAATTTTACTGTTAAAAAGCTGTACGAACCCTGAAAATGGTTTCAAGATAAATCATCTTTACTCAGCTACTTAGAGTTTACCAAAATGTGTACATCCTTACTTTGCATTATTATCACCAGGGTTCCCACGGTCATGACATTCCTGGAAAAGTTATGAAATTAGAAAAACTTTACATTTCCAGGCCTGGAAATGGTTTGGAATTAACAGAATGTTTTGGAAAAATGTTGGCTATACATTGTTTTGGCTATTGTATAAAATATGTTCATTAAAAAAAACCCAAATCATGTCTAACGTCAGTGAAATACCTTCCTTGTATTACAAATTTAAAATCTAGTGCTGCGTTGCGTGATCGTGGAAAGGTCACTAGTGTCACGTGGTACACATCAGCGTATGCAGCAAGTTGGCAGCGGAAATGTCTAACGAGCGAGTAAAGTTAGCAAGCGCTAGCAGCCTGCTTATTCGCAAATGCCTGGGAAGTGCATGTTTAATAATGTTTGGCTTTCAAACGACATATATATATATA